>WNHD01004657.1:0-10991 GCA_011057455.1 Ganaspis sp. Gsp50 | reverse complement strand
CACTTTATCTCATACGGTTTCAGGCGCCAGTGCCTGTCGCTAAGGGGGCATAATACAGGGGCTCCCCACAAAATAATTGTTCAACGCCCTTAATGACAATATTAAAACTAAATCTTTCTTAAGTGAATTTTAATGACTTTTTAAAATGTGCTTGACTCTTAGATTAGTACAGCAGGTACTTATTAACTGTGTTGATACTAATTTCACACGAATTAGTAGTACAAGAACATTATACTCCGTTAATTCTATGAAATAAAATTCTAGCTTTTTTTACTTCATTTTTATCTAGTCTGTAAAATTGCACAAATTACCGTGTAGTACTTAACAATCTGACATTTAATTTTGCAATAAAATTGAATATGTACAAATTTCATTTTATACAATTAACAACGACCAATTTTGCCTCCTCATAAAGCTTTCTTTATTTCATAAAAATTTGCAATCTATAAGAATTAATCTTGAACCAATAAATTTTTTTTAAAATCCTTAACCAATAAACCAATTCACTTAGACTGTATACTTTTTGTTCCATTGAGGGCTATTAAACCCCATAGACTTCTTTAATAAATTGTAAAATCCATTTCTTTTTGATTAAAAATCAAAATTCATTTCTTTTATGTTTTTCAATAAATAAAATTAAAAACTGAGAGATGCATACCATATTGATCTCCAGGACCTCCAGGGCTAGGCGTAATACGATAATTATCTTGCAAGGCAGGATTTAATCCAGGATCAATATCATTGTAACCAGTTTCAACATATGGAGCTCCTTTTCGTAAATATTCTAAGAAAAATATTGACAAAAGTCAATTGCTACTTCTCATTTTATCAGAAGAAAATGATTTGTAATATTTGGTGCTTTTAGTAGTAGTAATATTTAATGGTTTATCAGAAAGCTATTATACTATTTTATGATTATTAAATTATTGATAATATGAGACTCACCATGTGGCGTCGGAGAGGCTCGACTATGTTCGGAGGGACTATGGGGACTGTGAGGAGAATGCGATCGTGGCATAAGAATCCCACGTGGTCCAAGATAGTCAGGTTGTGGATTATATCCAAGATAAGGGTCGTAGTGATCAAAACTGACCATGTAGGGATCAGCTGCGTATCTAGGATCGGCATGCTGATACTCTTGTGACATTAGAGGAACTGTCATATAACTAACAGCTCCTGGATCCGGATCCATGTGTGAAACTTCTCGTACAACTTTCGTCACTGTCGTCACCTTCAAAATAAACGTTTCAATTATTAATAAAACAGAACTAATAAACTGATCAATAATAGACTAATAAATAATAACTAAAAGTAGCTAATAACAAATTTTTTTCAAAATAACAAAATTTTTTTTTCTTTTTACTTCTTCTACTGTAAGGGTCTTCTTTCAATATTGTAATTACCCGTTTATGATGTAAACAATAAACAATAAATAGTAGCTAAAACAAATAACGAGTAGTAGCTAATAAATAACAAATAGTGGCTAATAAATAATAAATGGTGACTAATAAATAACAAATAGTGGCTAATAAATAACAAATAATGGCTAATAAGTAACAAATAGTGGCTAATAAATAACAGACAACAAAAAATTATACAAAAAACAGTAAACAAAAAATATTAAATGATACTGAAGTTTGCAACGTTTTTTCATTTACGAAAATAAAAAGCTAATGTTTGTTTATTTACTAATTGTTCTCGTATTTATTTACAAACTTTTTTAAAAAGGAAAACAAGAATCTTTAGAAATCGTAAATTAATATGTATTTAAAAAATTTGAAAATAGTACAGTTTTTTTATATTTTGCACAAAAAAAAATAGATTATGTTTCGTAAAAAAAAAATGTGAAAAACGCCGTAAAATTAAACCGTTTTGGTTTAATTTTTAGAAATAAAGTTTCGAAGAAAAATTATATAAAAAAAAATAAAAACTATTAGATAAAAGAACAGTTAATACGTACTTGTTGTGAAGTTTGCTGCTTGTGAGTTCGTATAAGCAGCGGATCATCTTGAACTGATAAATGCGATGAATGCAGGGAATGTGTATCAGCCTGACCATTGCTGCCATGATAATCAGTCTCGCCTTGTCCGCTATAATAAAATTTACAAGTTTAGTTTATTTTATTTTCTCCATTGTACATTTCAATAAAGTTTTACAATTATTTCCCCAATAAGAACGTTGGTTAGAATTTTAGAACTAATAAGATGAAAATTAATGCGTAATAAGATAAAAATTAATGCGTAATAATACCTAAAGTATAATAATGAATAAAATTTACAATTAAATAATAAATAATTTTCTGATACTTTTAACGTCCCGATGAAATCATAAATTAGTTCAAGTATGCATTCTTGTTAAAAAAAAAGGAAGAATTTTGAATAATTATCAAAGGTTTTTATTGTCTGAAGAATGCGTTTTTTAACATGAACTAATTATAAACAAAATTATAAAACTTGCCAAACAATATAAGAGAAAAAAAAAAGAAAAACCGCAAAAGAAAGAAAATACTTACGTATACTGTGGCATTTCGGGGCCTTTTTCTTGAAGGACGCGTCTGAAATAAAAAAAACAATTCATAAACTCAAGAAATAGATTTGTACAAATAGTAAAAAAGTAGTTTCAATTATTTCTTCCTTCTACTTTTATTCGCAGCCTTCATAAGTAATTTTTAAGAGCTTTTAATAAATTCGATAATAAATTGTAAAATACGATTCTAATGTTATCTAAAAATATCCATCTGTGTCTAAATATTTTCATATTCTGATAAATCTTTATCATTCAAGCCATGCTAGTTTTAAATTTCAAGTTCATTCGTATTTTTTCAGAGAATCGTAGAAAAGATAAAAAAATATAACCATAATAAATCGTTCGAGATGACAGGAAAAAAATATTTTATAAAATCTTTATAGAACATCGAAAAATTAAAGTTCCGTTTTCTAGACGAAATTAAAAAAACAAATTAAATAGTTTTCAAAATAATTGTTAATTGTTTAAACCACTTTTAATCGTTAAGTCTAAATATTTGGATAGAAAATAATTCGTTAATTGAAAACAAAAAAAAACAGAACAAAAAGAAAACAAAAAGAAAAGAAAACAAAAACAAAACAGAAACAAAACAAAAAACAGAAAAAAACAAACAAAAAGCGAACAAAAAAACAAGACAAAAAATAGTCTGTGTAGATTAAAATTCAAAGTAAAATTAAAAACCTAATAAATTGTCAATAATAATGTTTAAAGAACTAACATCTAGCTCTAGACGTTTTACAAGCACATTATACAATTTTCAAGTCAATTTTAATACAAAGCATGCTTTTCACGAGAAAAGTCTGTTCACATCTAAGTGATTCTTTATTTCTCATAAATTATGAACTTCATTAAAAAAAAAAGTAAACCTTTCTAAAATAAAAACATCACAAAGAGAAATATAGTTTATAAAATAAAGTTGAAACTTTTTATAAAAAATACAATAATAAAAATATAATAAAAAGAAATCAATACCTAATACTGATTGTATAAATTTGTTCAATTTACAAAACAAGAAATATAATTAATAATGAAATGAAAATCCATTTAATATTTTAGGGAGATTAAATATTACAATACATAAAAATTTAAGAGAATGTTAATTAGCATACTCTCGAGAAACTTGTTTGAAATTGGCCTTCAATTTTGTAATATCGAATGTGATAAAGCATCGATTAATTATAAAAAAAGCTTATGCTGCACTTTTGATGGATTATACACTCGCAAATATTTGCATTATAACTGAGCTTGCTTGCTGATTTGAATACTCTTAAAACAAACGAGGGTGTTAAATGATTTTTGATAATAATTTATACATTTAATTTTGCAGTAAATGAACATTTACTCATTCTCCAAATCACCAATTTTCATCTAAAAGGCTCTTTTTAAATTAACATTAATAATGTATTGGATTTTTTAATCTTCACTTTCTATTAACTTATTATTAAATTATTTATTGAAATTCTTTTTTAATTTTATTATTTTATAATTTATAATTTTATTATTTTATAATTTATAATTTTATCCTTACCATTATTGTCAATTTCTTTATTAATTTTAATTTTTGTTTCTTTTTTTTCCCATAAAACTTGATTATAAATTGAAAATTCAAGAACGTAATACCATATGACCTAAAAGTTGAAGTACGCGACTTAAAGTGCTTGAAATTACATCATAGAGATTGAATTTATAGAGTTTGAAGATATAGAGGATGAGTAAGATTTTTGTAATGAAACATGGTACTATTTAAGTGATATATGTCGTTGAGAGTCTCTAGAATTTTTTTAATACCTCTATTTAGTTCCAACAATTCAGAAATGGCTGCAGAAAATAAGAAAAGATATCAGTTTCTTTTTTATAATCTGGATAAAAAGTACTTAATCTCCTTTGGATTCAATTATTGTCAGGTAATAACTATATAAATAATAAACAACTGTATATTGTTTAATAGAAAAATTATAAAACATATTTAACACATTTATAGCACATAATACATCATTGAGAGATAATACTCTAGTATTGAGTAGATAATACTCTAATATTGAGTAGATAATACTCTAGCATTGAGAAGATAATACTCTAATATTGAGTAGATAATACTCTAGCATTGAGTAGATAATACTCTAGCATTGAGAAGATAATACTCTAATATTGAGTAGATAATACTCTAGCATTGAGAAGATAATACTCTTGTATTGAGAAGATAATATCTAGTATTAAGTAGATAATACTCCAGTGGAAAAAATATCAATTACATATAATAATCAATCACAAAATAAAATAATAAATAAAACCACTATGTAATATATTCAATAAAATCACTAAATACAAAATAAACAATGATTCCCTCTGAGGAAGCAAAAATTATAAACATTATCTTCCATAATAACAAAATAAAAAAGTGTGAGGAAGCAAAAATAATGATGACACTCTCAAAGAAATAATTAATAAAATTATAAAAATAATCTACATTACTAAAAAGCAGTAGCAATAATTAAAATTTGTCTGCGTAAAACTAAAAATTCAAATTTAAAAAATTGTCATTTACTATGCGAGGTTGGAATAAAACTAATAGTATAAGATATCATGCAATTTAAGAGCCATGCTGATAAATGAAATTCTATTAAAACGGATAAAATTTCTAATCTTATGAACAGGTGGCCAGCAAAACTAATTAATTGTCCTTCAAGTGATAAATGCACTGAATAATTCAAAAGCTTTCTAAAAAAGGGATTATTTCAAAAGGAATAACTCTTGATTATTCTTTAATCACCTTTGTGTAATTTCAGTTCGTGTAAAATTGTGCTCCTGTCTCTGTTCAATCCGCCTGTTCACCAGCCTAATTTTTATAATAAAGAATAAATTTAAAATCAGAATGAGGAATTCATTTTAATTTAAGACATAGAATGGATTCTAGTTTAAAACAAAAAATGGATTCTAAAAACGAAAAATGAATTTTATTTTAAACAAAAGATTGATCCTAATTTAAAACGAAAAATGAATTTTATTTTAAACAAAAAGTTGATTCTAATTTAAAACCAAAAATTGATTTTAATTTAAAACAAAACATGCTTGCTATTTTAAAAAATGGATTTTAATTTACAATAAATTCACGACGCTGAAGTTTGCAACGTTTTTTCATTTACGAAAAATGAAAAAACAATTTTTTGTTGATTTTTGATTATTTATTCGCAACTATCAATGATTCTATTTTTGCATTATCTTTTTAGAAAGTTAGTAAAGAAATATGTACTAGAATAATAATTAAATAAACAAAAATTTGTATTTTAGTTATTCGTAAATGAAAAAAACGTTGCTAACTGCAATATAAATTCTGATTTCGATAAAATAACTTTTAATTTCAAAAAAATATTTATAATATGCGGAAAAGAAAAGTTCTTAGATAAAGAACTTCTAATCTCGAAAAAGACTTCTAATATCGATAAAAGAAAAATTTATAATTTCATAAAAAGAATAATTTGTAACTTCATAAAAAGAATAATTTCTGATTTAAATTTAAAATGATTTTAATTTAGCAAAAAACATTAATTTACATTTCTGGAATAATTTTTAAAAATTTGCAGATAAACTTCACAATGATTTATTCTGTTCATTTTTAAATATTTCTCCCGTGCTTTTGTAAATAATTAGTTTAACTCTTTAATTCAGAGTAGTTATTGATCAGACGTCGAGACGACTCGGTCGTAATTATTTGATACGAAGCGTAGAGCCGGAGTACGCCAACATTCATACTACTACAAATGACAAAAGCCAATCAAAATTAACGAATTTAAAAATAAATCTGTCAATGGTTTCAATTTTAATTAAACTGATTTATTGCAAAAAATATTTTTTTACTTAATTAAATGTTCACAAACAAAATAATTTTCTTTTAAACTCGACAACAACTTTTTAGATCAATTTATATTTAAAAATATTTAATTTTTACTCTCGAGCTTTCAAATTTAATTCCGTTTCATTATCTTCAATTGCTTTTATTAATTTGAATATTAACAGATAATTTAAATATTAACAAATAATTTAAATATCAACAGATAATTTGAATATTAACAGATAATTTAAATATTTACAGTTAATTTGACTATTGACAGTTAATTTGACTATTGACAGTTAATTTGAATAACGGTTAATTTAAAACCAACAGTTTAATCAAAACGTTACAATTATAAAAACCGAAAATAAAAAACTCCGTATAAAATCTACGAATTTTAGTTTTGAAATAAGAACTATAAAATCTTTTTTCAATTTTGAACTGAAAATGATCAAATTGTATTTCAAATGTTTTAAAATATAATTTTGAATTACAATAAAAACAATTAAAATTGTAAATTTAAAATTAAAAAATAAAAAAGAAAGAACAAATTTATTTTCGACACAAAAGATGAACAGAACGCAATTTTATTCGATTTCGAGACACATTTTAATTTATGAATTGAAAATAATTGAATTACATTTTAATTGTTTCAAAACATAATTTTATAATTTTCGACTTTAAACTAAAAATTTCAATGTTCACACTATGGATTATATAAAAGTGTCTTTTTTTCAAATTTAAATGTAAATGTGAGCAATAAAGAGTTGAATCAGCATACGTGACAAAAATAGCAACTTTAAAAATGCATATTCTACAGAAACTCCAGTTGTACAAAACTGTTTTGAGTTTCAAATAAAATAGAAAACAATCGAAACTGTAAACAAAAGAATTTTTTCCGGATAAATAATTAAGGCAAATTGAAAAATACTTACAAACAAGAGTCAACCAGCTGATTGTTTGACATACCAGCTGACCTTCGACTGTTGTTCTCAGCTATCGAACAACTTCACCTGCAATAAAAAAAAGGAAAGAAAATTAATTAAAAGTCATTTGGGCTCTTTGAAAGAAAATAAATATCTATAATATAATAGAATAAACAACAGAGTCACTATTTTCATGGAGTATTGATCCTTTCATATCTTTAAATGCAACAAAAGCTTTCAACTTTCTATTTTTATTTCTTTTATAAATTGAAATGAGCCCTATAAACTAAAAATAATACTCTTGTGTAAAACTGATTCAATTTTAAACCATCCCCAGTATTAATTTACAAAATCGAATCAATATTACTTTTCATTATTTTCTTGAAATAAAATAAAAACTAAACATAAAAAATAAGTAATAAAAATTCACTATTTAAATAAAAATAAAAGTAAGTAACAAAAAATAAGACAAGAAAATAAGAATTAAAGAATAAAAAAAAAGTAAAAAGTAAATAAGTAATAAACAATGGTTTTTCTATGAGGAAGCAAAAATAAAGCAACAAAATAAGTAGTAAGAAATAAAAAATATGCAATGCGAAAAAAATGTGATAAAAATAAAAAATAAGTAATTAAAAATGATTAAATTGCAATGTTTATTTTCACATCTTTGTTACTAAATTCACGTTAATTGCCAAGTACGTGAATTGATGAAATATTTAACGAGTGCCTGGTATCGAAACTAATTCAATATTGTCAGTAGTTAATTAAATGTAATTGCACATTAAAGTTTTAAAGTTGAAATAACAATAATGTCATCTGTGAGTTCTTTACGACTTTTTATCTTTTTCCAGAGAGGAAGTGAACCATTTGAGCTATGAATAATCTTCAATTGATCAGACATCTAATGTAATTGAAGCTCTATTAGCTGGTAGCCCTACGATCATAAAATCAATTCATACTCCGGAGTATTAACTACTTTATTTCGACTTTACTTTATCAGTTTCCACCGGAAGACAGGATCGAAGATATTATAATCGTTAGCGAATTGACGTTTGTTCTATCTCAGAGAGTGCTTACTATCCAAAGATCGATTCCAGGTGGTTAATGCGACATTTTAATGGACGTCATGATAGATTTAGTTGAATGTCATACATGACACTTCAATTTTATAGAATATTTCAATAAACTTCGCTGTAAATGTCGATAAAGCAAATTCCATCACGTTCCACTTTTTTTAAAAAGCCCTTTTAATTTCAAATCATCCTCAAATCGGCGAAATTTTAATCTCTTATTTAATCTATTTATCATTCACTTATTTATCTTTTATTTATCATTTATTTATCTTTTATTTATTTGTCTTTTATTTATTTATCATTTATTTATTTATCACTAATTTATTTATCTTTTACTTACTTATGATTCATTTATTTATTTACCATTTATTTATTTATCACTAATTTATTTATCTTTTACTTACTTATGATTTATTTATTTATTTACCATTTATTTATTTGTCTTCAATTTCAATTCTAAAGGGAAAAAGAAAATAAATAAAACATTTATTTATTTATCACTAATTTATTTACCTTTTACTTATTTATCATTTATTTATTTACAATTTATTTATCTTCAATTTCAATTCTAAAGGAAAAAGGAAAACAAGTAAAACATTTATTTGTCATATTAAATAATAATAATGCATTAATTAAATAAATACTGTTTATAAACAAATAAAATTCATTTATAAATTACACTTCATTTTATTAATATTCTTTAGAATTGTTTCAAATTTTTCCATCATTTTAATATCGAATGAATAAAATAACGTTGAATATGAATAACGTTGAAGTTCACAACGTTTTATCAACGAAAATGTTTTATTAATTTTTTAAATTAATTATTACCAATATAGTCCTTGGACATTGTATGTATTCAAAAAGAAAGTAAATGAAAATTTTCAGATGTACCGGGAATTGTACATGTCAAAGAATATAATTTTAA
This sequence comes from Ganaspis sp. Gsp50, assembly GCA_011057455.1. Lineage (NCBI taxonomy): Eukaryota > Metazoa > Arthropoda > Insecta > Hymenoptera > Figitidae > Ganaspis > Ganaspis sp. Gsp50. The sequence continues at coordinate 1,709 of WNHD01004657.1, read as the reverse complement.
TTAAATTAAATAAAATAAATTAATGATAATTAAATCTTTTTTAAATTTTTTCGTTGATAAAACTTTGTGAATTTCAACCAGGTGAAGAAATTTATAAATTCTCAGCAGGATTAAAATTTGTCTTACGTAAAGTATGCATTATAAATACTTTATAAACACTTAATAAACACTTAATAAATACTTTATAAATACTTTATAATTCAATTCCATTTATTAAACTAATAATAATTATTATTAGTGCTTTGGTTTTATTAGTTTGCAGGCCCAATTATTATTATTTCTAATATTTATTTATGAAGATTATTATATTTATTTATTATTATTATTAAATTTAAATACTAATAATTATCAAACTTATTTATGATTATTTGTTCTTTTTCGAATTTTCTAAAAAAATATTTTAAACATATGTATACACAAACGTCAGTAAACAATACTATACCAGTGAATAACTTAACAAAATTTCAGGCCCCAAACTTATTGAATGTGTTAAATTTATATGCATATAAAAAATAAACTCATACACGTGAGCATTTCCGATTTCTTTTGTTCACAAGGGCCTAGAAAATTCCCTCGAATAATAAACCGGAAGACGACTTAATTATACTATTATCCGATCGAAAATGACAATGCGACGTTTCGTATTCGACTCGCTAACCCGAGAAACACGGAAATACTATTCTTTTTTCTCCTCTGTTATTTTTTTCCATCTTTATAACTATACATTTCTAAATAACATTCTATTTTCTTAAATTACAAGAAAATAATTAAATTTTGACAAAATGTCTCCCGTAAATTATAAACCTCTTGAAAAAGAGGCATGAACAGAAACATAAAAGAGAAATTCTGTATTTTTCTTACAACCAAGACGTATAAATTTTTTTCCCCCGCGTCTTATAAACTTTTAGTTATCTACTGCACAAATATTGAGCTAGCCAGAATGTAAAACGATACTTTAACTTCCTGAAATGTTTCTCTGTTTACTTCAACAATAGTTTCACAGACTATCGTCAGCAAAGTTAACTTCGTTAATTAACTTGCTTGTAGAATCGAACTTAAAGGGATTATTCCCGTACTATTTCAGTCACGTTAGTCCACAACATGAATACACCTTTTGAGTTACTTTCCATTAAAAAAAAAAAAGAAAAAAAGAAAAGTAAAAATATATTATCGACACAAAAGGTGAACAGAGCGCGAATAATTAAGTTATTCAATTTTGAGACCCTTTTTAATTTATTATTTATTTATACACTAAAACGTTTAATGCAAAAAGATTTTGTCTCTTCTATTCATGCGCCCAGAGAAATTGTTTATTTGCATTAAATATAATTTATTACCAAATTATTACATATTAATGAAATAACAATATATGCATTTATTTCAGAGCCATATAAATTCATAATTTGTTTCAAATAAAAAATTTATTCGACACAGATTAATTTTGTCTTTAGGCGTAAATAAAATTTGAATTTGGACCAATTTAATTAAATTCTTTGTTTTTATCAATTTTTCAAAAATTAACATTTACAACAAAAAATGCGCAATTAAATTCTTTGTTTTTATCAATTTTTCAAAATTAACATTTACAACAAAAAATGCGCAATTTTGTTGTGATATCAAAGTTTGCAACGTTTTTTTCGTTTCCGAAAGTAAATGTTTGTTCTTCTTAATCATCAATATATTTATTTACCAATTTTATAAACTATAAC
>WNHD01004656.1:0-10992 GCA_011057455.1 Ganaspis sp. Gsp50 | reverse complement strand
ATTATTTTTGTCTCCATCTTTATAAATAGGAATTATTATTCCTTTTTTCCATTCTGAAGGAAATACATTGCATTGTAATGATTTATTAAATAAAATATACAGAGGTTCAACAAAAGAAAGGCAACAAGATCGAAAAAGAAAGGGGGGAAATTTCATCTGGGCCTGCACCCTTATTGACATCCAGATTCAATTTTGGTGTAATATTAATTTTGACAATTGAAAAGAATAAAAATTAATTACAAACATTTGTTCAGGTGACTTTGGAAGCACTGCTGCCTGGAAGAAATTACTCAATAATCGTGCAAGCGATAAGCAACAATGTCGAATCAAATGAGACGATTTTGTACCAAGCGACAAAGCCCTCGAGTCCAATTATCGAAGATTTAAAATCAATTGAAAAGGGTCTGAACATATCGTGGAAGAGCGATGTTAATTCTCGTCAGGAAAAATTCGAAGTGACTCACAACAGAAACGATACAGGTGAAAGTGCGACCACTTTAACAACCGAGTCACACATTGTCCTCGAGGACCTTTATCCGGGTGCCGGATATGAGGTCAAGGTCTTTGCCATCAGTCACGGACTCAGAAGTGAACCTCACGATTATTTCCAAGCAGTGCGTAAGTATCGTAGGCTTTGTTTCTCCTTTTTTATACCAATCCTGGATCAGAAGTATGAGATACGATATCGGAAAACTGGATCAATTTTGTAATCACAAGAGTTATTATTGTTGAGAAATATCGTCTTTTTAAAATGCCAAGGTTTTTCCTAATAAAGGCTTCATAGAGTTGATAAATAACTTTAAATTAAGATTAGGAAACACTTCTCAAAGGAGAATTAGTCTGGGAATGGATGTTGGTAATATAATTTTAACCAGCAATTAATAAATAATTCATTGGCCTATTCTGGTTTAAGATGTTTTATTAAATGATTTTTGACGTTTCGGTTGGGATCTCAACCCTCATCAGAACTACAAAGAAATATTACAATAATAATAAAAGGTACAATAATAATGTAAAAAATTATTTCTAATTTTACAAAAGTCAGAGTAATACCTTAAGATAACGGAGTCAAAATGTTTCATGTAGTTAATAAATTATAATTTGGATCTTGAATCCAAATTATAAAATTAAAAACTTTTTTTAAAAATTTAATAAATGTGATGAAATCTATGAAAACATTTTGATTCCGTTATCTTAAGGTATTACTCTGGCTTTTATAAAATTAAAAATCATTTGTACATTATTATTGTACCTTTTATTATTATTGTAATATTTCTTTGTAGTTCTGATGAGGGTTGGGATCCCAACCGAAACGTCAGAAATCATTTAATAAAACATCTTAAACCAGAATAGGCCATTCAATGAATTATTTAATGGATGTTGGTATCAAAATCTTGATGAAAAAAATGTTTTTTATTTTTTTTTAAATTTTTTTTTAGGTCACTGTGATGATTAAAATCAATTTGGAGTCGATTTGGGTTATTTCGGTCATAATTAGGATTACAAAAATAATGAACAAGATATCCGATTAAAAGCTCAAGAAGCTACAGTTTTTTTATTACATTTTCTTTTATTTCTAGTGCCACATCCTCCGAGGAACCTAAGTGTAGAAAAAGTTGCATCGAATACTGTCCTTGTACATTGGGAGGCGCCGACAGACTCGATATTTTCAGAATATGCGATCAGATATCGAACCGAAGACGATCCTCGATGGGTGAAGCTTCCCAGCGTGAAAGAAACGGAAGCGGAAGTTGCTGACATGACGCCAGGCGAAAGATACACAATTCAAGTGAACACTATCAGCTTCGGGGTAGAGAGTCTTTACCCTCTTCAAGTAAATCACACCGTCCGTAAGTTCAAATTTATTCACTTTGTGAAGTTTAATTTTATTTCTGCACACTGAAATGATATAAAACATGCAAAAAATTGAAGCGGCGATCAACATTGCAGATTTCATCTGCACGTTCCATGAACGGTTTTTTCTTTTTTCGAAGGAGCTCTTTCGTTTGACATGCTTAACTGGGAAGCCTCAATTTAATTTATAAGATATTTAAATTACATAACGACCAGAAACTCCAGATCTCTGAAAATTGAATAGACAAAGTAAACAGTTTTTTATTATTTGTATTTCTTATTTGTTTTGAAACCACGGCCCTATTCTTTGCAGCTACTGAGGCTATGGTTTTATGCCGCTGGAAAAAAGTATTTTTTCTGTCGGATAGCAAGGTAACTTTGGCTGCCTTGAACACATTTTCAACTAACTCTCAGCTCACGTGGGATTGTCACTTGACATTGAATAGATTAACTGAGACAAACCGCGTAACCCTCCTATGGGTCCCTGGACACTGTGGAATAAAGGGTAACGAGAACGCGGATAGATTAGCAAAAGCGGGCAGCAGGGATCACACCTTTGGACCTGCACCGCCGATAGGTATTTCTAACGCGAGATTGACCTTGGAATTCAGACAATGGTCAGTCGCAGAACACCAAAAGGAGTGGACTGGCACTGCTGGATGTAGGCAAGCCAAATCACTCTCAGGAAACACTATCAACCTGAAACGAGCTGCTGAATTCTGCAGACTCAACAGGAAAGATGCTAGAATCCTCACGCAGGTTATAACCGGCCATGGAGATCTATGCTATCACAAGCACAATTTGGGTCTAGTACAAATAATAATGCGGCATAAGTTGTTCAGACTAGACATAGGTTTTTTTGTAATGTTTGTTTTTTTGTTTTTGTTTTTTTGTAATTTTTGCCAGTGTACTTGGGAATAAATAAATAAATAAAAATGGGACAGCCTAGGACATTTCCAGGCGTAAAAACGACTGGAATGAACGAACGAAATGGATCGTCATATCGATTAAGGACGATTAGATAAGGGGGCAGAAGGTCTGAGTGAATTTCTATGATCTTCCTTCTTGGTTGAGAACTCGCGGTAGTAACATTCGTCCGCGCTTTTAAAATCATGTTATTCTCTTTGAATCATTGGATTCCCTATAATTAAATGTAGTAAAGTCGTAATGTCGTAAAGTCAAATTTAAAATCACCAGTGATGTGTGATGCGGTTGAAGATTAACGACTAATTATAAAAATCAGCTACTATTTTTCTGGTGGACCTAAAATACAATTATTTAAGAATTTATTCAGAATGGTTATCTAACTTCATTGTAAACTAAATTAATTTGCAATTATTTTATTATATTTTTGAGATCCTGATCAAATCAAATACCTCCCAGAGTGGTCTCTCCGTTTAATCGAAGATTAAAAGAACTTTTGGAAGAGAATAGAACAAATGAATCGCTTGATTTGGAGCAGTGTACGGATTCTAAAACCCTTACAACACATTCTTTATCCTTTCAGAGACGCATTCAGTTTTATTCATTTTCTCATCCATTATTATTTAAAAGAATACACAACTTAGATTATTAAACAACCCGGAACAATGTGGAATTAATTTTGGTAATTCAAACTTTGGTAATAATTTCATGTAAATGGAATTAACTTTGGTAATTCAGTGTATCCTTTTTCGTGTGAGGGCAATTGTCCCTTTTGAAAGCGGGAGAATCCTTTTGCATATTTTATCAGAATGGGCACATATTTGTGAATTGTTTCCTCAGACATAGGGTAGATAAATTAAAATAGAGGCAGATAATTTTACTAAATTAATTTTATTTCCAGGACCGAATCCGGTGCTGAACGTGACACCCGTCATCGACTCTACGAATGTGACCCTAGAGTGGCCCAGGCCAGAAGGAAGAATCGAATTTTATTCCTTGAAATGGTGGCCTATTGATAATCCGGATGATGTGAGATTCAAAAATGCTTCCGAGAGTAACGAGATTGCAGCGATTGCTTATGATGAAAATATTAGTCACACTGAGAAAGTCCTTATTAGCGATTTAATGCCGGGAGTCAAATATTCTTTCAGTATTTTTACAGTTTCGTATGATCTTGTCAGTGATACGACAAATTTGACGACAAGGACTAGTAAGTATTATTTTACGATTTTGCAGCTAATTTAGAAAATTCGACTAATTATTTTACGAGTTCCGTTTTGGATTTCGATTTGGATTTGGTTTTCTTTCCGTTTGTTTTTTTTATTGGTTTTTTTGATTTGTTTTTTCTTTGAACTAAGATTATTATAAAATAATTGAAATAATTGAATGAAATAATATTCCATAATCATTATGAAAAGGTTTAAGTAATTTTTGAGTTTTATTTTCGTTTTTCGTTGGCTTGGATTTTTTAAAAGGATGATTGAATTAATTTTGGGTAATGAATGATTGAAGACTTTTGGTGTAGCTTTTTGGAACAAAAACCAAGGGATTCCAGAAAAAATCAGGTAAAATGGTTGTTGCTAACAAAAACGCTTTTTAATCCAGTGCCGCTGATCCAATCGGAGGTGGTGATCGTTGTGGATGGAGATTTGCCGGATTCCTTGACTCTGAGATACACACCGACGCCGATTTTGTCCTCTCGTTTTGATCTTTATCGATTCAGAATCAGCGACTCGATCAACTCGACGAAGGAAAAGACGCTGACTGACGCTGATACAAAGGTGACCTTCACAGGTTTAATTCCAGGTAGACTCTACAATATCACAATGTGGACCGTCAGCGATAATGTCGAGAGTCGCCCTCTCCTTCGTCAAGATCGTCTCTGTAAGTAAAAAATAAAAAAAAAAAATAAAAAAAAAAAATAAAAAAAAAAATAAGAATCACCCTCTGGAATTTTGTGTGTATATTATAAAATATACGGGAAATGGATTTAAACGAAAAGAGGGATTTTTTTGACATCATAATCCAGTCTCCCCCCTTAAGCTGGGTTTGAGATTTTCTAGCTGCGACACTGCACGTGCTTCATATTTGTAATTCAAATCAATCCCTTTCCTGAATCTTTATTCATTCATTGAGTCAACAATGAATACTCCAATTGCACTTTAAAAACCACTTGTTTAAAGAGTTGTGAAACATTTTCCGGCCTTTTTCAATTTACAAAAATATTTGGAAGATTTTTCGATCCGCAAACTTGAAGGAGTCAATCCTCGTTGTAAGGCCAAAAAGGGCTTTTTTAAGAATTTTTCCCATTAAACAATTTCTTTTTATTGCAAAATCGATTTATTATCTAAAAGTACACAATTTGAGATATAATGTAAAAAGAATAAATTAAAAATATATTGAAAAGAACTCGAGTAATGTTTGATCAAAGTGACAGGATGATGAGGATTTTTTTTTATTTTCACCGTATCATCTATCTCAGTACCTTATAGTAGTTCCTCCGCCAAAGAAGCTGCTTTCAAAGCATTTCCTTAAAACGATTTTCAATTAACTATTCAAGTTATTTTCAATTAACTATTAAAGTTATTTTTAAATAAATATTCAAAGGACTTTTAATTAACTATTCAAAAGAGTTTTAATTAAAAAAATTACAATTTTGGAAAGTTAAAGGAATTTTTCTAAACAGCAGAATCCTTGGATTAAAAAAATACGAGATAATCAATAAATGAAAAGGTTTCGAAATAAAAGAATTTAAATTTTAGATCCAGAGCCAGTGACTGCAATACATGCGTTAGAGCTGAATGACACGAAAATAACCCTGACCTGGGATATTCCAAGAGGCGAATACGATGCCTTTGAAGTACAATATATCAACACCGAGGGCAACTACGTGCAGAATATAACATCAGGAAATGCAATTACGATTTCGGATCTGAAGCCACACAGAAATTACACATTCACCCTTGTGGTCAGATCGGGAACGGAATCAAATTATCTGCGCAAGTCAAATCCGATCAGTGCCAGTTTCACGACCAGTGAATCTTATCCTGGGAGGGTTGATAAATTTAATCCTACTGATATTCAACCGAGTGACATCAGCTTCGAATGGTCGCTTCCCAGTCAGGAGCAAAATGGCATCATTCGCAAGTTCAGCATCACTTATGGCCTGGAGGTGACTCATATTTTATTTTTTTCCTTGTCAATTATTTCCTGAGTAATTCACCAGCCTTGGCATTATTTTATTTTAGTCTTCCTACTCTCGGCAAAGAAGTCTTATTTCCAATTGTTTGTAGAAGACTTTAGTTGAACATTCGATTTTAAGTTTGTTTCTGTTTAATTCAGACGTTCATTTGAATTTATACTCATCTTCAATTTTTGTTTTTGATTGTATTCGCTTCAATTTTTGTTTGCAATTTTTTAATTATATCATCGATTTTTCAAAACTTGTGTTCAATTTTCTCATCCTGGCCTTCATATTTCTAATCTTTGTTTCAAATGTTCTAATCCTTGTCTTTAATTTTCTAATCCTTGTCTTCATTTTCCTAATCCTACTCCTCGATTCTATTATCCTTGTCTTCAATTTAATAATCCTATTCTTGGATTTTATTATTCTCGTCTTCAATTTCCGAATCCTACTCTTCGATTTTCTAATCCTAGTTTTCAATTTCCTAATCCTTACCTTCAATTTACTAATCTTTATCTTCAATTTCCAAATCCTTAACTTCAATTTTCTAATCCTAGTCTTCAATTTTCTAATCCATTGCCTTCAATTTTCAAAACATCGTCTTCAATTTCCTAATCCTACTCGATTCTATTATCCTTTTCTTCAATTTACTAATCCTACTATTCGATTTTATTATCCTGTTCTCAATTATTTATACTTGTCTTCAAGTTTCTAATACTACTCTTTGATTTCTCAATCCTAGCCTTCTATTTTCTAAACATCGTCTTCAATTTCCTAATCCTACTCCTGGATACTATTATCCTTGTCTTCAATTTCCTAATCCTACTTTTCGGTCTTATTATCCTCGTCTTCAATTGCTTAATCGTACTCTTCGATTTCCTAGTCCTTGTCTTCAATTTTCTAATCCATTGCCTTCAATTTTCTAAACATCGTCATCAATTTCCTAATCCTACTCCTCGATACTATTATCATTTCCTTCAATTTCCTAATCCTACTCTTCAATTTTATTATCCTGTTTTCAATTATTTATTCTTGTCTTCAATTTCCTAATACTACTCTTCGGTTTCCTAATCCTATTCTTCTATTTTCTAAACATCGTCTTCAATTTCCTAATCCTACTCTTGGATTTTATTATCCTTGTCTTCATTTTCCTAATCCTACTCCTCGATTTTATTATCCTACTCTTCAATTTCCCAATACTACTCTTTGATTTTCTAATCCTAGTCTTATATTTTCTAATCCATTGCCTTCAATTTTCTAATCATCATGTTCAATTTCCTAATCTTACTCGTCGATTCTATTATCCGTTCCTTCAATTTCCTAATCCTACTCTTCAATTTTATTATCCGTTCCTTCAATTTCCTAATCCTACTCTTCAATTTTATTATCCTGTTTTCAATTACCTAATCCTACTTTTCGATTTCCTAATCCTTGTTTTCAATTTCCCAATCATTATCTTTAATTTCCTAGTCCTAGCCTTCAAATTCTTAATCAATGTTTTGAATTTTCTAATCACTGTTTTCAATTTCGTAATCCTTGTCTTCAATTTCGTAATCCTTGTCTTCAATTTCGTAATCCTTGTCTTCAATTTTCTAATCCTTCTCTTCAATTTTCTAATTCTTGTCTTCAACTTCCTAATCCTAGCCTTCAAATTCCTAATCCCTGTTTTAAATTTTTTAATCCTTGTCTTCAATTTCATAATCCTCGTCTTGAATTTCCTAATCCTAGCCTTCAGCTTCCTAATTCTTGTCTTCAATATCCTATTTTTTGTCTTCAATTTCCTAATCCTTGTCTTCAATTTTTCAAACCCTGTCACAAATTTCGCAATCCTTGTCACCAATTTCCTATTTCTATTCCACTTTATGATATTTGTCTTCAATTTTAGAATATTTGTCTTCAGATTCAAATTTTTATGTTTAACTTCCTAACCGTTTTCTTCAATTTTCTGATAACTGTTTTCAATTTTTAATTTACTAATCCTTCTCTTCAATTTTTTATTTCTTGTCTTCAATTTCGTAATAGTCATCTTCACCTTTTTAATCCTTGTCTTTAATTTTCTGATGCCTTGTCTTCATTATTATCTCACATTGTCTTCATTTTTTAATCCTCGCCTGGCGATTATTATATATTTATCTTCTTTTCTTTATTTATTCATTTCTCTAATCCATTTCCTCGTTTATTTATTTCGCTTCTTTATTTCTCATAAATTCGTTTCTTCACTTATTAATACAATTCATCCATTTTTTATTATCTTTAATCTATTTCTTCATTTTCTTCATTCTATTGAACCCATTCTCTGCATTCTGTTTAATCCATTTCTTTATTTTCTTTAATCTATTTCTCCATTCTCCTAATTATCTTTAATATTTTTCTTATTGTTCTTTTATCAATTTCTTCATTTTCTTCATTCTTCGCTGAGTTTTTTTCGGGTGCTTTTTTCCTAATCTCAGCTTATTTTTTAAAAAGAAAATTTTTTAGTTTAATAATGAATTCAATAATGAAATTTCTAATTATTTTTACAATAATCACAAAGCAATTACTAAAAATACCAAATATTGTTTCATTTTTACAGGGCTCATCTCATTTACAAACGAGGGATTTCAGGCCCAACGAATTTCGAGGAATTATTAAGAATCTCATACCAGGAAAAACGTACGTTTTCAAAATTCAAGCAGAGACGAAAGTTGGCTTTGGTCCTGAAGTAATTTGGAAGCAAAAAATGCCAATTTTGGCGCCGCCAAAACCTCCTACTCAAGTCGTTCCCACTGAAGTTTGTAGAAGCAGTACGACAATTCAAATTCGCTTTAGAAAAAATTACTTCAGTGACCAAAATGGAGCTGTTATCTCATACAGCATCATTGTCGCCGAAGATGATAGCAAAAATGCTTCTGGTCTCGAAATGCCCAGCTGGAAAGATGTCCAGGCTTACAGTATTTGGCCTCCATATCAGGTAAATAATAATTTATTCTTATCGGAAAATCCAACTTTCATTTATTCCTCGAATTCATTTATCGTCAATCTTGGCCTCAATAAATCGGCCTTGATTTTTCAAACCGATTTCTCGTATTATCAATATTCTAGAACGAGAAAACGCAACTTAATGGAATTTCACTTTTTATCGTTGTAGAATAATCGAAATTTCGAATCGCTAATACTTTTGTTTTTAGTAAATGATACAAATTTCGTTTATAGTTCTAAATAATTTCTTTACAGACACAATTTTTTCTGCAACTGTAAAAAAAGGTTTACATGGTTCCATTTCTTTACATACACAATTTTTTAGAGCTATAAAAAATTTGTTATGGTCCATGATAATTTTTTTGCGCCAAAAAATTTGTTATTGTTCATGACAATTTTTTTGCGCCAAAAAATTGTATTGCCATAAAATGTCTTGTAGTACTACAGCAATACGATAATTTTTTTATAATTCTGTGTCATTTTGGTTTAAAAAATTGTCTTGGACTGTAAAACAAAATTTTTATTTTAGCACTATCAGGTGGAAATAGTATTTCATGGTTTATGAACATTTCAATAATAATTTTGTTGTTTTCAAAATAATAAGTTATTTAAGTAGTGAAAATAAAAAATGCCAGGCTTTTAAAAATATTTTGGGGCCTCAGACGCACCAAAGCATGGAAGAAATCTTCTCCCTTCCATTCGGCACTTCTTGTGCGCTAAGCGGGGGTGCTTGACGTACCTATTGGTGCATTTGGAGCCCCACTACGAACATTGTTCCCCCACTTGGCGCGTGGGACGTGCCGAATTTTAAATAACCCAGATATAAATTAAACCAAAAAATTTTTACGCTCTAAAAAATAGTATTAGTTGCTCTAAAAAAAATTTTGTGCATAAGTAATGAGTAGTAGACAAAAAAAATTTACGACCTACAAAATAGTAATAACTTACAATCGTGCTAATTACCAAATATTTTGAAAATAATTGATTGTGTAGGTGAAACTGTTATCTAATTGAGTTAATTGGTCAAGGGCAAATCAAGTGTTTGTATTTGAAAAATAATTAAATTCTAATTTCTAAACAGTGATAAATAATATATTCGGATTCGAAATTTATAATCTATTTAATATTTATTTATTGAAAATGTATTCATATTATGTATAAATTATATTCATATTATATATAAATTATATTCATATTATATATAAATTATATTCATATTATATATAAATTATATTCATATTATGTATAAATTATATTCATATTGTATATAAATTATATTCATATTATGTATAAATTAAATTCATATTATATATAAATTATATTCTAATCGTTTAAAAACAATTTACAATTAATATATTACTATAACTGAATAAATATTAGTACCTACTGAACAATCTAAAAATTAGAATTCTAATTGTTTTTAATTTATTGAAAATTAACTGTATATTATCTGAAATCAAAAAATATTTTTTTTACATCAATATCAAATGCTACCTACAAATACAGTTAACGATCATTAATATCATTAATTCTGTTAAAAGCGACAAATTTATAAAAAAAATAAAGAGTTTTATAAAGAGTTTTTTTTATTAATTCTCTTTAATAAATACCAAAAGCAAATTTTTTTCTATATCGATGCCTTTATAAATATTACCTAATTCGTAAATATGATTAAAATTTGCCCCGGTTTAAGGAAGAGAGACAGCTATTAAGAAAAAAATTCAAAACTATTCATGTATAAAAAAAAATGGAAAAATTTTTTGAAATTAAAAAGATGGGGAATGAAGTAAAGTAACGGCAGCACTGTATTTGTGTATAAAAAAGTCTAATTACCGATTCGCCGATTTATTCTGATCACGAGTTAATTCTTCTGTGCGCACGCAGAACGCGAAGATTATGCGTTTTACCTCGAAAAGTGAGGACAATTACGCATCGTATAAAATAAGACTTAGTGACGATTTCTAATTGCGATTCTAAATATTAGGAAAAATGGATATTTTAAATAATTTCATCGATCAAACGGGACAATTTATTATTAAGGTATTTAGTATTACATTCAGGTTAATGTTAAT
>WNHD01004655.1:604-11596 GCA_011057455.1 Ganaspis sp. Gsp50 | reverse complement strand
AATGACAGTGTTTTTTTTAAATAAAAAGGTTAAGTTAAATTGTATTTGTTAAACGTCAAGTTATTTTAATGCGAAATGTCATACCTCGAGAATTGGATCGAGTACCTCGAGAAATTGGTTCACGAGCCTTGAAAAATGGTGATTTTGTACAAGTGACTTTTACATATAGTTATCTTTTAAAATTTTACTTATTTTTTAAAAAATTAATGTAAATGTTAAAGATTATTAAATTCTTTGTTAAAATTCATGAAAATTAATTTTGTAGGTACTACAGTTTCATTAAAAAAAAATATCAAAGTCGCATGTTGCCTTAAATCATCGACAATTGGTGCACTTACCCTATATAAATTGGATTTTATAAATAAAATAAACAAAAAATTTATTAAAATATGTGAGTAATTACTTGATGCCGCGGCATTAGCAAAATGTACACGGAAAAAAATGCTTTGCGATAACTGCAGAGAAACTTTGTATAGAACGTACAATAAGTGCGTGGTTTGTGATCTACACAAACCATGCGCTTTGGGAAAAATACAAGCCAGTTTGTGTTATTCTCAAACCAATTTGTGTTATATTTATTTCATATTTTTTCGTAGCATAGTCGTATTTTCTGAACCTATAACTATAAGAATAATATGTTTAGATGTTTAAAAATTAGTTACAGACTTTAATAAAAGAGAAATAGCTTTGACGTCATTTAACACATTTTCGCCAGATTGGGCACGGTAGCGCTTGATGCCTTTAGTGGCTTCGCGCCAGTCAAGTGGTTAAAGTAAGATTTTTGTAGTTTGTATAAAAACTATGAAAAAATGTTAAGTACCTATTTATTAAGAATTCAAAAGAACCAAAGCTTATTAAAATATCATATATATCTAATTAATATTCAATGAAGCATTATGTCAACATATTCCCTTTGCCTTTGTCTGCCCTATACGGATATAACAATTGTCAAAAGTTTTCCTTCTCTTTCATATCTAATCGATAGATATATATTTTGGTCGTATTTGAAATAAAAATTTGTTAATGTAAGTAAATCAAACTATATGTTTAAAACTGGGTTTTTGCATTTGAAATGCTCTTATAATGATTTACGATAGAATATCACTTTTGATTGACTCAGCCGGACATTTGATTAGAGGCTCATGTGACTCATTTATGCATGTATTAAAGAAAGTTTGTCAAGAGGACTTTTAAAAATTTCAAAATTTGAACCAAGACAAAGCTTACTCTATGAGAAAGCAAAAATGGATATACGTAAAGACTTTCTATCAATTCACTTTCTAATAATTTTGTTTGTTAGGATAGAGTAGTTCTCGCTTTTAATATCCAAGACAATTAGAAATTCAAATTGGCTGACGTTTTATGAACTATAATCATTTTAAAATATTAAGGACCTAGATCGTACTATTGAAGAAATCGGTAGCAATTCATTGAGTTGGATCGACACGCAAAGAAATCTTGTACGCGGGGAAAGTGATATCGTTGCCAATAACGAGAAGGAAGGGGAATAAAAGTAAAGTAGGTAGCAAAAGCATTGAACAATGGCAGTAACCGTCCGCTATTTACTACTTTTATAACGGTTATTAGTGTAGCCTTTCTGAAGCATTATATTAGTAGTAGTTAAAATAAGAATCCAGTGAAGCGTGTACAAACTTTTTTCTTATTTCTGTACCATTCCACTCCATAAAACCGGACGTTCCACGCAAGTACCGGTTCAATGATAAAATTGTTTTGAAACGTTTTTTCTTGTATTAATTTTTGAATTTCTAATAAACTTCAAATACGGTTAAACCGAAAGCAGTAAGTTTTTGATTTTGCTTTCTCTCTATTAAAGACGCAATTTTTATAATTGAAGGGGACAAAAATTGGTGAGCGATATAATGAAAATTACTCAACAAGGATTTATCAGAATAATTAGTCGCGTGATTTCATATTAGGGCGAACCGTAGTAGATAGATGATTGGAGAGAGAAGGGTGTCGGGTGGGGTCTCCTGGGATATCAATAGAAATGAATTTTCGGGATTTATCACACTGTAATAACTGCAATCTTGCAAACGTCTCACGATGAGATATTTAGAGGACAAAAAACACCAGAAATGTCTTAAATGTGGGACATTTTTGCTGTCTTATGTCCCAAAGTGTCTTACCGTGAAACGTTTTTAAGATTGCACTTTTTACAATGCAGTTTTATTGCTTACGATCGTATTCATACATAAAACCTCACTCATTTTGCTTTTTATTATTAAAAGTTTTAATTTGAACAGTACTGGTTTTAATTCAAGTGAATAATGAAAAGAGAATTGTCGACAAATATCACAAAATTATCTATCAAATACACTGTTAAAACAATTGTTTTTATTGAAGAAACATACTGTCACTAAATAAATTTCTATTCTCCAAGTCAATTTACTGTATTATTTAAAAAAACTAAATTAATCAAATTAATTTATGTTTTTAGGGAACTTGTGGATTGACAGATAGGAATGTCAACCGTGTAAATTTAAAACATCAAACTTTGCAGCGCCACAATTTGGAATTAAATAATGGCGCAAAATTTGAGAAATATAAAATAAAATTTCAATGTTGTATTTAAAAAACATAAAAATGAATAATTAAAAATGTTTGATTTTCTTTTCTTTTATAATTGCATAATAGATAATAATAAAATGTAAATATTTTATTAAATTTAAGTCACATATATGTTATAATAAATAATTAATACAAATACCACCAACATAATAAACTTAAAATCTTTGCTAAACCTATATACTGACATTGGTTCTAGACACCATTCAATTTGAGAAACGTGAAGTTTGCCGTAAACTGAATTTGAAATTTAATTAAAATTGAGACACGTCGAAAATAAGTATTGGTTTTTTCTGTGAGCCTGAAGGTGAAATGAAAAGTTTCTTAAATTAAAATAATTTGATTAATTTAACCATGGTTTCAAGAAGTTGCATTTTATGCAACACAGGCGTATTGTGGTCACTTTACCTATAATATAAACCAGGCGCATCCTAAGTTTCTCCTTACAACCCACCAGGTCAATAAAGTACTCATTATTACCCTAGAGCCATAATGGGCACTTTATTGACCTTATGAGCTATATATGTCGCACCTATGACACTTGATGCATAATATACTATTGGTGGTTCTAAACATCATATAACAATTATAATTTTATGAAATGATTAAAACAGATTGATGTAAGTATGAATGTTGACGTAAGTCGTTGATGGTGCTGAGGACCATTCATATTATGTGCACATTAAAAGGCTTTTTTCCATTATGTGCAGAATCTTTGCGTATTGCGAGTATAGATCTGCTGTACACATAATTCTGTGCGAGGGAAAAGCAAGGTTATACAATCCTTTCACTTTTATCTCATGGTATCTATTCCCTTACCTCTCTATAACCTGACGTAAAGTAGCGTGCTCATAAATTTTGGTGTCAGCCGATCAGGACTTTACCTTGCAGCGCGTAAAGGTCGTTTACAAGTTTCTCCCATTCGCATTCTTCTTTGAATGCTTCTTTTCTATTCCATCTTACGACTTTTTCTCTACTTTTAGTTAAACAAACATTTTTATATTATATTGAAACTAGAAGAAGATGCATTTTATTTGATTGCTAATGTCTGCTTTTTTTCAGAGTGCGGATGCTTGTACAACATGTAAAATTTGCGGCGGCTATCGCTTGCTTCCATGTTCAGTTTGTAACGGAAGCAAAAAATCTGTCCACAGAAACGACTTTACAACAGAATTCGTAGCTTTAAAGTGTATGAACTGCAATGAAGTCGGCCTGGTACGTTGTCAGCATTGCTGAAAGACAGTTGATCAATCCAGCTGTTATGTTGCTATAATCAACGTAACCCAACTCAGCAAAGGACAAGTTTTAATGCCGTTTAGTTATAAGCAAAACACATTAATCTTGATTCCCGCTTGTCAGTCTTTTAAAACAAAAGTGTTTCAAAGAAAATTAGAATTTTAAGAAAAACAATTTCAATGTAATAAAAATGAATTGTATAAAAATAGATAAGAGAAATTACTGTAAAAGGAAAAATTGCTCATGAATTGATCATCACTGTAGAAACTTAATATAACTATTGCCACTATTAACTTATAATGCAGTATAAGATAAGGTGCTGTATACAATGTAAACATATACATATAATATGTAGGCGTACATACTTATATATTTGGGTGATTTTTCCTCAAGTGTCTCAGGTTTAAAAAGCTAGGTTCTTCAATCCGATTAAAACTTTAATAGATTGTTGTCCTATATGATGGTAGTTTACATGGCAGAAATTTTTAATATAGGGTAAATATTTAAGGAGGGAGATGGGTTTAAATTTTTGACTTTTTGTATGACACCGTTGACTTTCATGATTTTTTACTGTTCTAATATTAATAAAAGAAATTCTTACTTTATCAGTTTCGATAGATTTTTTACTGCTGTTTCGATTGGTCAAATGCATTTTTGTTTAAAAAAATTATTTGACCTTGAAAACTAGTAATAAAAAACACATTTGACTTTTTGTTAAAGAGCGACCCGATTTTTTTTCTTTTTTTTAATCTTAATCGGAAGCCCAGACTTTTTCCTAAAAAAAATCTTGATACCAAAAAGTGGGATCAAAACTCTCAATCCACGAGAATAGAGGTTGAATATGATGCTATTATACTCCTGGGATCGACGCGGCGCGTCGCGTGGCCAACGCTTTGGGTACGAAGCGAGGCGTAAGGTCGTATTCAACCTCTATTTTCTTGGATTTAGAGTTCTGATCCCACTTTTTAGTATCAAGATTTTTTTAGGAAAAAGTCTGTGCTTTCGATTAAGATTAAAAAAAAAGAAAAAAAATCGGGTCGCTCTTTAAGAAAAACTCAAATTTGTTTTTTATTACTAGTTTTCAAGGTGAAATAATTTTTTTAGACAAAAATACATTTCACCAATCAAAAGAGCAGCAAAAAATCTATCGAAACTGATATAGTAAGAATTTTTTTTATTAATATTAAAACAGTAAGAAATCATGAAAGTCAACGGTGTGATACAAAAAGTCAAAAATTTAAACTCCTCTCTCCTCTAAAATGTTTACCCGACATTAAAATTTTTTGTCAAGTAAACTACCACCATATGAGGACAACAATTTTTCAAAGTTTCGATCGGATTGAATTTTTGACCTGTGACACTTGAGAAAAAATCACCCATTTATAGTGATTAGGTACAATAAAATAAAGATTAAGTATGCTGCAAACAGTGTTAAACTTGAGATTAAGACTGCACTGTAAAAAGGAAATCTTATTTTAAGACAGAAAATAAGTCTTAATTTAAGTGGCAACATTTTTAAGGCAGACCATGTTGATTTTCAGACCACATCTTATTTTCATTTACATTGTGGAAAGCATACTGATAGGCAGACCAATCTTATTTTCAAGATAGCATTAATTTGAAATTCTGAAATTCAGGTATAATATGCATAGTTTTTGAAAGAATAACAGTAATTGATTTACCTGTTTTTATTCTACTGTCTTACTTATAACAATGATGTCGTAATTTAATTGTTTTGTATACAAATTTGCATTTTAAATTCTTTTGTAGGTATAGTTTAGTAAATTTACCAAAACAATGTTTTGTCTGCCGAGTGCCGATGGATATAAATCTTCTAATTTGTATATTATTTATTAAATAAAAAGTATGGTATTTTGTATTGCTTGTTTAATGACTTGTAAAACAGTTAGCCTTAAATTTATTTTAACGAGGAGTGTTTGTCTTTCTTAACAGAAACCTGCGGTTTATAGAGCATTTACTGTAAATTACTTTGACGTCAAACTAGGAACAGACTTGGCCATATGGACCCCATTATATGCCTTTGCATGACTCAAACTGGTGCTTTGAGCTGCGAGGCTTCTTCTTATAACATTTAGAATCTGCTTCTTAATGCGAAGAGGACTCGCAGTCTAAAAAAGCTTTCGATACTGATTCTCCAGAAGGACTGTCCAATTTTTTCGCGCAAAAGAAACAGATACTAAATGTTATAAGAAGAGCCTTGCAGCTTAAAGTAACTCAGTATCAACAGTTCGTGACTCTTGGTTGAGCTACCTTGAACCAAATAGGTAAGTATAGACCCAGCAAACATCACAGTATAGTGAGCTTGCCATGGGCTTACCGGTCATATTTGTAAGCTTGCATGGTAAGTTTATAGTAAGCACATATTGTTAATTCACGATATCCGCCATCCTACGGTAAGCAAACAACAATACGAAAATGTGGCCTGAATATGCAGATAATATTCGGCCGAATATTCTTTTATAGCGGACATTTTGATGCTTCCTTGAAAGTTCCCTGCGAACTTGAGTCCCGAATATTCGAAAAATGTGAAACTGAACTTGTGTGAATATTTAGCGAATTTTCGGTGCTGTGTGGACAGCTGATTTAAGATTGCCCGGATATTCTCTTATTTACTGTTCATGTCATTTCTTTCAATATAAACATAATGAAATATTGAAATAATGCATCATTAATATTGAACAAGATTATACATATTTATTCAGTTTGTGCAACATGAGATTATACTTATATAATATAACCTAAAAAGAACCAAATACATATAATTTAGATCCTCTAGTGCAGAAATTTTGGAGTGGCTCTGACCAGGCTCCCGTCGGGCAATCCGATGTGGACCACATTGGAAATGAAACGCCCGACCTGATCGGGGCCACGTCGAATCTCCCTACTAGGGCTCCGACGTGGCCCTGATCAGCGCCCTTTTATTATTTATATTTTAAAAAATTGTTTAAAATTTTAAATTTAACACTAAAAATATAATTCTACGATGGCATTGTTCAAAAAGATGACGATTTATTTATATGATGATGTAGATTGGATTGCCCAATGGTCATTTTTACTGAGCGTCTGTCGCACGGAAAAATTGTTTTTAATATTACAATATTAGTCTTTCTCTTGTGCCAATTTACACATTTATGTCCAATTTTTAATAAATAAATACACTAACTGCGATATACAATGACACCACTTGATAACAAACAAAACTTGTTGAAATAGCCCTAAGAAGCTCTGGTCAGAGCTCTAAGATTTCTTTCATCTGGGCTACAAATGGAAAATCTGGTTTGGCCCACTTTGGAAATAGGGAACAAGTAGGTCAATTTCTGCAGGGGCTTGAATCCTGCAGTTATTTTCATTCTTGCATAGAGAGTGAAAATAGGACTAATTATGACTTAAAGAGTATCTAAGGAGAACCAACCTATCGGTCTAATAGATAAGGCGTAATAGAGGTTTTAATCATAGATAGCAATAAAAGAGCTTTTAAATTCAATTTAATTTTAAACTAAATTCCTTTTTTTACAGCGTGTATACAACATAATTCCATTCCATTAAAGTCACCAAGAGAGCACACCAGGAAATAATATTTTTATATTTTTAATGTGAACGCTTATATCTGAAACGCAAGTTTTTCACTCGGTGATACTCATATATTCTTGGATTAGAATCGCACAAGGTGCTACTTTATTTCTAATTGATAGGATGACGGGAACGAATATTTTCAATATCAATTGTGGCATATATTCGTATCCATGATGTACACGTATGGAGTGAAATGTACACTTTAAATTTAGCTTCAAGTTCACCCGCATGTATTGCAAATCATGTTAAAGTATATACTCACCAATCCTATAACAAGAATAAGTCAACTGGAGAGAAGATAATACCATTCGTTTATTTTATACTAGAAGCTAGATTCATTCTTCTTTTATTATATTTACTTATTCAATTAACGAAATTGATAAATTAGATAAGTAATGAGAAGGATTGAACCATTTAAGCAGCTTCATATTATATAAGTGCAAAAAGAACTTTATATATTTTACCTATTCATATATTAATTATTTAAATAACTAGCAAAATAAGCTTGCGCTTGAAGATTCTTTACAAGAGCTTTTATAAAAAGCAGGGTTGCCACAAGACAGGGAAGTCAGGGATTTATTAGAACGTCCAAGCGCCTGTCCTGCCGGAAGCGCTCAAATAAGTACTTTTGGACAGGCGTTATAAAAGTACTTTGGATTGGAATAAATATAGTATAGTAGGTCATTTGAAACGTTAGAAAACAAGCTTTTAGAATATATTTTGGTCAAATTTTTAAATGCGACCATTCAAACTGGGGAACTCGAAGAAGTATACCATTTTTGTTACATTTTCATGAGCGTTAAAAAGTTTTTAAATCATACAACTTGAACGATTGCGTTTAGAAAATTGGTCATCAAATGCGCTAAATGCTGGTTTTATTACATTTCAAATGACACATTATACCTACTTTGAATTTAGTCGAAACTAAAGTACCTTTTTAACACGATTTCGAACGTTCTCATTTGAGTACTTTCTTTCCTGCCGGTAACACGTTGAGTAGAAATTAATCAATCAACTTCAAATTTAATATGTATTTTATGGGTAGAACCCTCTCCCTCCCCCGCGTAGGCATGCGTTGAATCTTATCAACACTCCCTTTCCTCTTAGATGAGCTACGTGGTTTATAGAATAAGCCTTAGAAAATTTTAGCGCAATATAAAATTGAACATATTGTCAACGAATTATTTATTTTTTAATTACAATAATCCAACATTGACAGGCCCCATTATCTCAAACAATAGAGCCACTCGACTGCCAAGCGTCCGCCAGGTCAAGCCCCCGACTGGTCGCAGCTGCTACAAAGCAGCCGTACCAAAACCAGCCAGGAAAACTGACCCGTATACACCCGACAGACAGGGGATACGAAACTGTTAAAAATAACCTCGACCGAAAAAAAGGCAGACTAAAATATGAGATAATTAGTTGGAAGAAATAATAACTCCGCACTTCATAAAAAGAACTTTGCTTTTATTTTAATTTAAAACAAAAAATACACGAAAATAGGTAGCACGGTATGACGGCGTTGTATAATTCGACGTTGGGACCGGAGCCCAAGTAAGGACCGAAAACCGGTTTTCTTAGCGTGGTGGGACCGTAGTAGGTCCCTACCCTCTGAGGTAGGCACCGCACGGACGGTGAAGAAAGGCCGTCAAGTAGTACGACTCAACGCATGCTCAGGCAATCCGATCCCAGTCGCCACGCGACGCAGGCGCGTTCGGTAATTGGGAACTGGTTGCCTACGCTCAGGCATACCAAGTGGATTTCCGCACTTTACCAAGCAGGAAAAGGAATCAATTTAATTTAACATTAAAATTAATTAAATAAGATGTGGTTTTACCAAATAAAAGAATATTTTAAACACTTATTTACATGGCATTTTTCTGACTTAGATTTGGAAACATATTAAAATTTTATAATTTTAGAAAAAAAAGTAAGCTTGTAAAAAGTACCAACATAATTAATAATTAATTTGAACGAGTATACTATTGAGTGCGCAGCGCGAGTTTCGTGATGAGAATTTAATCTTTTGAGTCTTTTAAAAGAAGTACGGATGAAAACTTGAGAAGCTTGCATGACAACTTCACATAAGTTTAGTACAAACGTAAAATTTGTCTGAACAATTCCTTAATGTTTCTCGAAACTTTATTAAACATTACAATTATGCAAGATTCCCTTAAGTTTAATTACTAAACTGTACAAGTTGAGAGTAAATAATAAAGTAAAATTAAACCAAAAAGTAAAAGTAAAAAATAACCAATTGTAAAACAAAGCTATTTATTTATTTATGAAAAAAGAAAATATAATAACAAGGCGAGCGAAACGGAATCACGTCCGCAAAGCGCGAAGAGCGACGTGGTGACCCGCGCGCAAGGTGGTATTCAAGCCGTCTGCACAATGCAACATAAACGGGTGAATGTGTTGAATGATTTTCAAATAAAAAGACTGCAGCAGAAAATATATGTGAAACTTCAAAGGGAGTTTCGGAACGTTTTTAAAACGTTCTAAGTCCAGACATAAGACGTTCCTAAAACGTTTTAAAAATGTTTTTATTACGTTACAGGAACAAAGAGCAATGTTCGAGAATGTTTTGAAACTTAAAGAGATATGTGTTTAGAACGTTCGATTGTCCACTGGGTAAACGATAAATTAAATCATCGCTAATCTTACGTAAACTCGTGTTTAGGGGGCGTGCATGACAAAAAATATATAATCGATCGATTTTTGACATAATTTAAGTTTGTTCTCGCTAGAAGCAAAAAGGAATATGTATTAAAAATGTATATTTTTTATGTATACTTGTACACGAATTTCAATATTCGATTGTGTACTCTAAATTAAAATTAGTAATTGTCTCCTAATTTGAGTATAGAAAAAAGTTATTTACCATTTGTAATAATAAAGATTGAATAATTTCTACTGAAAAGTATAAGGGGGTATCAGCTAGGTGGAGTGGAATATATGAATTATGTCAATAAATATTGTGTTTAGCAGTGGTCCAATAATAATGTCCAAGTTTTGTCATATAGAGTCAGAACATTGTTTATTATAGACGCATATATGCGTATGTGCATTTATTATATTTTTGAGAGATTTGCTCAATGTTCTTTAAGTCTTGATCCGGATTGCCTGAAGCTTTCTAAGAGCCTTAAAATCTGTCCTCATCATCCTTCCCTTCAATACGGTACTCAAAAATACTTACTTCTAAATAGGTATATTTTTTATAAAAAAATTTTTGCACAAGTTAGAATCTTTAATCGATATGCACCCAAAATTATTATCAATCAGAAGTTTGCTTTCAGCTCTTTAATGCAGTCTGTGCTATTTGTAATCTTGAACACGACGATTTATTTCATATATTGAATTTATGTTCACCATGTGCCGCTCTTTTTTCTGTGACTAACTTTCAATTCCATAAGGAATATGGCAGTCTTTTTTCAGTAGACAAAACTGTATACATATACTCTACGTATGGACAATTGCTCTGATAGATTTTTATTAATGAGAGAAATAAATGCATAATTTGTTAACAAATACTTAAATAGGGGAGAGTTGCCTATAAAACGGCCTAGCGTCTAA
>WNHD01004654.1:0-10993 GCA_011057455.1 Ganaspis sp. Gsp50 | reverse complement strand
TTATAATATTGAAGTAAAAAAAATTCAATTAATTTTCGGAATAAATAAATTTAATATTAATAAAATAACTTTAATTAAAAAATTATCTCCTCGATAAGCACAGAGAAAAAATGCAAATTTCGTTCAAGTTAAATAATCATATATTAACGCTCAGTAAGAAAGTTTATATATGTTTAGAAGGAAAATAATTTTATTTGTTTAAACAAATTAAGATAAAAATGAATATATTAAAAACAAATAGAAACATGTCATAATTACAAATTTCGTTAAAATTAAATAATATAAATTATCTATTAAAAAGTTAGTTTTTTCACAAAAAACCACTATAATTATTTAAACAAATATAGATAACAAATAAATACCTTCAAGACAAATAAGAATGAAATGTTAAAATTTCCTCTGAATTAATAATATTATCATTAGTATCTCACAGAAAATAACTATATCTGTTTAAAAAAAATTAGTTAACAAAAAATTACCGCCGAATCAAACAAAGTTCTATTAGGTATGATAAATAATATTAATACTCTTTAAATAAGTCAATTCTTATAAACGATCCAAAAATATCAACTGGATTCTTGGCCTTAACATACTTGAAATCAAGTTTCATCACTGATAAGACCAAAAAAATAATACACTCCAGACTATAGAATTTTCAAACATAATTTTAAGAAAAAACCATATTTAAAAACAAGATTCATCTTTACATGTACGACAAAATCAATGCAAATCACAATTTGAGATTTTGCACTCAGATTTTAAGGCAATATCGAAACATCACAATTCTTATCATTTAATGTCAACATTTTTTTGCGTAAAAAAAGAATCATGGTGGAATTAATTCAACACTAGACCCTATTTTTATAAACATTAAATTATATTCCGGGCAAACATTAATTTCTTTGGTTCTCGAATCTTCAAAAATCGAGATTTCAAATATAAATTGTTTGAACAAAAAATTCCGTGTAAATCTTTTTGCGATAATCAATTAGTGTCTACAAATGTAAACATGATCCATCAATTGTTCAAAGTTTCTGCAACATTTCGGGCCAAAATTAATTTTTTTCAATTTTGAATCTGCAAAAATTGTAATTTTACTTATCAATTTTTCGAAAAAAAAACCCAAGTAACTCTTCTTGCGATTTCAATGAGTGCTTACAAATGTACACACGATCCGTCTTGGTATTATTATTTCTGTAATTTTTAGAGCCAAACTTAATTTTGTTAGATTTCTAATCTTCAAAAATCGAGACTTTATTTATCAATTTTGCAAAAAAATAACCCATATGACTCTTTTTGCTATTTTCAATTAGTGTATGTAAACACTCATTGATAATCGCAAAAAGAATAACTTGGGATTTTTTTTCGAAAAATTCATAAGTAAGATCTAAATTATTCAAAATAGAACAAAATTAATTTTAGTCCGAAAAGTTACAGACATTTTAGACCACTGATAAATCCTGTTTACGTATAAAAACACTAATTGAAAATCGCAAAAAGAGTTACTTGGGATTTTTTTTTCGAAAAATTGGTAGGTAAAATCTCGATTTTTCAAGATTCAGAATCGAAAAAAATTTATTTTGTCCCGAAAAGTTACAGAAACTTTACACCGATGATAATTCTTGTTTACGTGTGTACAACACTAATTGAAATTCGCAGAAAGAGTTACTTGTGATTTTTTTTCGAAAAATTTGATAAGTAAAATCTCGATTTTTCAAGATTCAGAATGGAAAAAAAAATAATTTTGTCCCGAAAAGTTACAAAAACTTTACTCCAATGATAAATCGCGTTTTTGTATACAAAGACTTATTGTAAATTGCAAAAAGAGTTACTTGGGATTTTTTTTTCGAAAAACTGATAAATAAAATTTCGATTTTTCAAGATTTAGAATCGAAAAAAATTTATTTTGTCCCGAAAAATTACAGAAACTTTACACTGATGATAAATCGTGTTTACATATGTACAACACTATCTGAAAATCGCAAAAAGAGTTACTTGGGATTTTTCAAGATTCAGAATCGAAAAAAATTAATTTTGTCCCGAAAAGTTACAGAAACTTTACAACAATGATAAATCGCATTAACGTATAAAAACACTAATTGAAAATCGCAAAAATAGTTACTTGGGATTTTTTTTTCGAAAAATTGGGCTTTGTAATCTTGATTTTTTGTGTTGACAGATGTAAATACTTATAGAATATCGCAAAAATAGATGTATGAAATTCTTGTTTCGGAAAATTCAAATTTGAATTCTTGATTTTTGAAGATTCGTGAATCAAACAAATTTATTTTTGCCTGGAATTATCGTCTAGAATAGATTGAAGACTGTTAGTTAAGTCATAAGTGTTTTATTCTTTTCAAAGATATACGTTAAATTATTTATATGATCTGTACCTATTTCTAAATAATGTTTTATATATTTGGAAGTGAGACAAAAGTTGATACGTTTTTTTCGAAACTCTAATTAAAAACTAGTATTTCTTTTATACCTAATTTTAATATGTCTACTTTTTAAATTACGAATTTGAGAGATGAAGAAGGTGTTTCAGTTTTGTGATTCCATAATGAAACTTATCTTTGATTTTCCATAAGCCTTTCCGCTATATTTTGCCTTCGTTGGACTGCTGTGATTGGTATATTCCTCCCGTTGTGCATACGGTTAAGTTGGAAGTCATCTATAACTTCAACAATTTCGTTATTTGCCTCGTCATTTAGGTCGAGACAGATGTTATGGAGAACGCAACAAGCGACGATAATCAAAGGTCCATACCTAACGTTCTGAAGATAAAGATAATTTAACCTTCTGAAACGGCCTTTTAGCAGTCCAAACGCACGCTCCACTATCGAACGAGTCTGACTGTGTACCGTATTATAATTCCGTTGAGTCTGGGTTAGGTTGCCAAAATTTTTGAAAGGCGTCATCAAAAAGTGACGGAGGCCATATGCACTGTCTCCTAAAATGGTCATTCCTTCAGGACAATACCTGCCAGGATTTCCTATTAATTCTGCCCTAATGGGGCTCATTGCGAACACTCGCGAGTCGTGAACGCTTCCGCATATGCCAGTGAAGATATCAATAAACTTCCTGTTGCTGTCACAAATACCTTGCAGGATCAGAGAGTGGAAGTTTTTCCTGTTGATATAGCTCTTACCATCCTCACACGGAGCGCTTATGGGGATGTGTGACCCATCCAAAGCACCCACAACATTCTGAAATCCTGCAATTTCTTCAAAATCTGCAGCAACATTTTGTAGTTGCCTTACTTGCGGCCAGGCAATATACTGTGGGGACATATTGTTTAGTACTAGGCACACTTTTATCGTACACTTCCATGCAGTCTGCATGCAGACATTGAAGCGATCGGCTATTGATCTACAACAAAAGAATAACGATCTCAATTTTATTCGAATAGATGATGTCATCCCTGCTGCACGGAAAAAAATAAGCTCCCCTAACTGCATGCAAATAACAATTAAAAACATATAAACAAGTTTTAAAAGAATTTCAAATTTTTTAATTGATTTTGTAAAACCTCAGCTACTCTTTTATATCCTTTCTCCAAATAGCACGTAATATTGGGTCAATATCGTCGTAACATTGCCATTCCATTGACATGCAAAAAATATATTAATGTTCTGCTTTTAGCAATTTTAACACAATATTGCCAGGCAAAATTGCTGTAAAATTACAATGCAATATTGTTGCAACCTTGACTGCCAATCTTTCTGGCAAGGTTGCGGCAAGAGGAACATAGCAATGTTGCATCAACATTGACGCAATATTTTTATACAATGCTACATTAAAAATATGCTATTTTCTTCATTTATTTCTCATGTTTCGTAAGCGTTTAAGTACAATGGTACAAGCTTCTTTTTTTAGGCATATTCCGACTCTGCATTTAAAAATAATTTGCTATATTGAATAACTGAAGTGATGTTAAAGAAAAGCAGAAATGTAACTATTGTAGCAAAATGGAGTAGTTATTAATTTTAGCATCTTGATACAGTTTTTTAAGAACCAATGGAGAATGTTGAACATGTTGTTGTATGAATATTGCATTGAAGAGAAAAATAAAGGTTTTAACCTATATACTTCTTGGTTGCACAGTGTCCAGAGAGTAATGTAGAGTTGCTTCTCTAGAACGACAGCATTAGCTCCAACATTCAACTCCAATAGTTGAGGAGCAATATCATCCATGACTCTCGCAAATGTTGCCCTTGTCATTCGAAAGTGTGACTTAAAATCTGTTGAAAGAAAATAAGTAAATGAACAATATTTAAAATAAGTGTGGTGTAGCATACGGTTTCTATTTTGTAAGTTCACGCAAATGTTCGTAAAATAACCTTTCCATGCATTTCTTAAAGTTAACATTTTCGAATTAAGGGGTCCCATATAATAACACGTTAGGCGCTCGAACTTTTTATTATCTACTAACAGTTTTGGTCAGAAGAAGCACGTAAACTAGTACAGGTATTGTCTGACCAATAATGTAATTAGAAAATGAAAAGTTCGCGCGCCTAAAGTGATATTGCATGGGATCCCTCAATTGTCCTTTCGTGGAAATTTCAAGGCAGAAATCCGCCTGGACATCCACTCAGAAATATGAATGGATATCTGGGCGGAATTCCAGGTGGAAATTTGCTCCATATAATAATACACCTCAAAGTTGTTAGATATCCACTTTAAAAATTGTGGAAAACTGTAGATGAATGAATTTCAAATTTGATGTAAATTTGTAAATATCTCTTAGGCATAAAAGGTTAAAAAAATTTCGGGCTTATTTCCAGGTTGATTTCCATGTGAAATTCCGGTCGAAAATTTTCACGTGGGTCAGGAACACCAATTTTATAATTTTATAAAAATATGTATAACATTTTGATATTAAACATTAATGCTGATTATTATATAAGCTTAATAATTCATTACAAATTTCTATTTTATAAAAATACACTAAATTCTTTAGTTATTATGCAAAGCCAAAAATTTTTCAAAACCCTTCACCTTTAGCCTACAATGTGGTTAGATTGTACATTCTATATAGAAGATACGTTTTAGTAGGTACAGTTCCTAGTACGCATTAAATCTGCCCTGATATCTTTACCCAAGGGTATTTGTACGATAGATAGAAAAATAATTTTGTGTAATCGAACAGAAGTTTCGACAATACATCTCACCTCCTAGGATTGCTTTTTATCAACAACAAAATTGCTTCGAGTCTTCTTTTTTAAAATTAAAGTATTTGCAATTCATTTGTATATAATTAAATAAAATTTTACAAAATAAACGTAATAAATGTATAATACATTTTTATATTTCAATTTATATTTAAATATAAGAAAACAATATTTTCATACTCAGATGTTCATTTCTACCCACTGCTGTTTTTTGGTATATCTTTTTAAAGAACAAGTATAGAAAAAATCTAAATATTAAGTTTTGAAGTTTGAATATTTGTTTGTAACAAATAATCATGAGGTTTTACTCTAAACGTTTAGTTTTGATAGGAAAAAATGAAAAAAAAACCTTTAACAAACAGTTAATTATAGAAAACAATTATCAATAAAGAAAATGATTACATAAATAATTTATTATTTTCGACTGTTCTGAACAAAAGCGAACAGTATTGAAAGTGAAAAATACATATTTCACAGAATTCTATTCCAAATCTATGAGAAGTGGTTTTTTTCACTTATAGCGCTCTGGTTAATACAAAGATTACATAATACAAAAATTCGCAAAAAGATGTCATTGTCACATTATTTTTGACATTAAAAATATTTTCTTTAAGAGAAAGCCAAAATGTTTGAAATTATTCATATTACTTAGGAGTTTCATTTCAAATGTAGACATCTTTCTTTTTTATGAATGACAATAAAAAAATAACTATAAAAGTCATGCTCAAAGTCAGCAAGTGATATATTTTATTCAAAATTAACAACAATTTTTATAATTGTATTTTATAGACCTTTTAATCCTGCTATTTGTGTCTTCCAGTGATTCATGCATCAGTGCATGCTCTGGAGAAAGACACAAATGTCAACACAAACACCCAAAAAAAAATCGCCCACTTCTATTTTTTTCCACCTTTGTACTTTATTAAAATCTTGTCATATTTTTAGAAAAGAAGCTTAATGTGTTTACATACCTGAAAGCGAATACGATGGAATTGTTCGCTCGTAAAAATTTCTTGATCGTTCGTGTTCTTCCCTCCAATTTACAATGAGCTCTAATAATTCATCATTGTCATCAAAAACAAAATTGATAAGTTCAAATAAAAACCTCTCCATGTTTTTAAACAAATTTTTCTACACAAGATCTGGACGTTGTTTTCTGACACTTTTCACTTTTTTATGAAGGGAAATCCTACAGGTCTTTGGCAAACATCTCGAAAAATCGAATCGAGAGATAGAGAGCTTACTTTAATCTCGAGTAGAATCGAGTGTATTTCGAGATTTATTTAAGGGTGCAGTCATATGGTAAGGAATAGAGGATTAGTCGAATAGAATAGACCAATCAGAAAATGTATTCTAATGTCACAAATTATCTGATTTGTCTAGTCTATTCTATTAATCCTCTATTCTTCCGCATGTGATTTCACCCTGGGTACAATCTCATGGCAGCGTAGAATCCAAAACAGAAAGCAGAAAAGCACGAGAGTGAGTGAGACAGGGTCACTCTCACTCCCATCGTTTTCTACTTTCGGTTCTCGGTTCTATGCTGCCATGCGACTTCGCCCTAAAGGTGCACTCCCATGACTGCGTTTTTCTTTGCGTTTTATCACTAGGCAATGAGTGCGCAAAAGACAACCATATATTTGTGTCTCTTTTGATCTCATAGCTCATTAAAACACAGCACAACGCAGGCATTGCTCTTTACCCTAAAGGAGAGTCCAGATTGAGTAACATGCACAAAATTGTTCATGTGATCAAACCATTAGGGTGAAATCCCATGACTGGGTTTTGCGTTGCGTTGCAATGAGAAAGAAAGAGGCAAAAATATATGTCTGACTTTTTCTTTTTCATTAAACGCAATGTACAGCCAGCGTCAGTTATGCCTTCTAAAAAAGTTACTGAAGAATTCCCACTTTGCGTGTCACTTTCTATATTTTTTCATTCCATGCCTTTGAGAAAAATTGAGTCATGAAATGAAACAACCTAGAAAGCGACACGCAAAGTAAGAATTCTTCGGTAATTTCGGTAACTTTTTGGAAGGCATATCTGACGCCGACTGTACAACGCAGTCATGGGACTTCAACCTTAGTCTTACAACCCATCCCTGCTTTCTTCCTATGGTCAACAACCGAGCCAAATTCTTTTTCTTGAATACCTTCGTCATCGTCAAGAATCATATCTGTCCGTGAAAAATAATAAAAATACTATTTTAATAATAATTACGCAGTGTGCATATTTTAAAAAAATGTATTTATTGGGACTGAAGGTTGATGAAAATAATCATCTTATAGAAAATAAATGTGGTGAGGTTTTGTGCAAGATCCTCACAAATGCTGGTAAGTTATGCTTACTATTTTGCTCAATTCATATATGATTTTTAACTTAATTCTCATTGTATTATTTTTAACATAAATATATAATTCTTTTCTTTATTACTTTGGTGAAAAGGGTGGTGACTCTTAACATAACCTCGAACGAAATAAGAATAATAAATAGCAACAAAATGTTAATGATTTTATTGAAGAATTACAAAAAGCAGTCCAGAATAGGTGGTTTTTGGTTAGATTTCCAACGTCGACGTCGACACGACGCTTATTGTCTTTATCACTTCTATTAGAAAAGCACTCGAGTGACAAGGACGGTAGTGAAAGCGTCGACGTCGACCTTAATGAACCTACCTGAACCACTTATTCCGAACTCTCCTTTACTTTAATTTGTTTATACGCTTCATAATACAAAACTTCAAATCAGGAGATAAAGTACATTTATCAATTTATGTGAAGTGACTTAAAAGTGTATTAAGATCAGAAAAAAATCTATTAGAAATTATGTTACAACCATATTTATTTCAGTTTAGGTGTCCCATTTGCTATTATATATATTGTGTACAAACTTGGAAGTACATGCATGTAACAATGAAATGTCAATTATTTCTCTACACAGCTTAAAACATAATTTTCCTTTATTAACTTTACTAAAATATCTAAAAAGATATGAATTGGGATATTTATCTTAATTCACATTTTAATATTTAACTAGTTGAAATGGAACTCTGTTTTCTTAAGTGAAACCCTTGAAGTGTACGTTGCTAAAAACTTGATCCCACAATTGCCATCAGTCATAGAGCAAGTTCAGGTGAAAAATTCTGAAGCTGACCAGGATGAGGGTAAAGTTTAAGATAAAGTTATAAAAAACTACAATATTCCACCAAGAAAACTGCAGAAAATGAATGTTACTGACATGTTAACTTTTTTTATAAATTAAATGAAATTAAATGAAAAAGGGAAATGTTGATTATCCTCAAACCCTACACTATTATCGTCGATTAAAATTTTTGAAAGAAAATAAACTATGCATATCAATATTTTTATGAAACTTAAATTGACACAGTTTACTATAATTGATTATATTTCATTAAGAATTGTTTTCAATTAAAATCGGCATAAGTAAGCAGAATTCAATGAATAATTGTAAAGTGGAATCATTATTGTTATACTAATATTATAATTTAAGTTGTTAATAATTTTTACTATTTGTATTGCTTAATTTTGTTTAACATTCATTTTCAAATTTTTTATTACAGATGGAGCGGAGGCTTCTGGAATGCAGGAGCAGGTACAGAACGAATGTGCCTCTAATAAAGATTCTACTGTTGTCGTATCAGAAGCGGAAGCTAAAAGTAAGTGTTTCTAGATAATAAGCTTATTGTTTAAAGAAATATGGAAACGGCGATATCTGGGAACCAGAAAGTTTTATTTCAAATAAGACAGCAATACTTGGGAGGAAAAAATTAATGAAGAATAAATTTTGTCAAGTGTGATAAGATGGATATTTTTCGAGATCCTCAAAAGTAGGTGCTGAATCTCCCTATTATAAACAGCAGAAACAGACTTACATGACAAAGTTTTATTTAGAAAAAAAGTAATGCGGGAGTTATCGTCGTTTGTAGCCAGATGAGACATTTGTTTGATGCAGGTACACCATCTTCAATGTCCGAAGTTTCAGGCGACATATCCACTGATCACGTCAGTGCAAAGCTATTCAGGGGTTGAAGTTTTATATAAAGCAAATCATACTGTATTTATTTTGTATTTGAAGTCAACAAAGAGTTTTCGCTGTGTCCAAAAATATGGTTTTGAAAACTCAAAATTGACCTCAAATGTGAAATAAATACCGCATCATTTTCTTATGTACAACTTAATCTTTTCTTTATTGCTTCCTCCCAGGAAGGATTGTAATCTTGAAGATTTCCGATTTTCCAAAAATAGTCTAAATCAACTTAATTTCACCTAAAAAGCTTAAATTCAAAGTTTGAAGTAAATTTCCAGATGTATGTGTGTGTGTGTGGGTGTGTGTGTATGTGTATGTGTATGTGCATGTGTGTATGTCACCTTTTTTTGTCGCCAGGATATCTCCAAAACGCTTTGACCAATTTTAATAAAATTTGGTGGAGTTTTTATACTCATGAATATCAAGATTTCTATCTAAGGATTTTTGAAATTTTCATTCAAATTTCTTTTAGACCATTTTTTAAAAAAAAATACCGTTTTTTTGTGTAAATTTTTTTTGTTTTTAAAAATTTTAGTAATTAATGAAAAAATTGCATTTTTTGCATCGATACAAATCGATTGACCTTTATAAAGTCGATATTTTAACAAGAATTGGTTAAGTAAATGACATTTTTTGATTATTTTTTTATTTAAAATTTATAAATAATGAAAAAAAAATTTCTTTGTGAGGAAGTAAAATGTCCATGAAATGAACATAATTTTCCACTTGTTATACTTTTGCACTGACAAGATCCGGGAAGGTGGGCCTTAGGACCTCTTCTAAGATGGTGATTAAGAATGAAAATAAATTTATGATCTGGCCCCAAATATTGAATAACTGTCGCCCCATTTCGTTTTTTTAAAAATAAAACTCGATAACATGGATCCATTTTTGTTAATTAAATACGGGATCGAGACACCTGCTATGTAGAATGTTACAAAATATTGTTTTCGTTACCTACACATGTGCAATATAAAAATGTATATTTCCTCAATTCAAAGTTGCAATATTACAAATGTGTTTGTATATCTCAAACATCAAGTAGAGTAGTGTGGAGATAATAAGCTCTTAAAATGTACATCAAAGCAATTGTTTCATTCTCTAAGTTAATTAAATAATTTTTATTTACAGTACACTGGACTCCTGCAATGACCAAAATATTAATAGAAGTATATGCTGAAAAGTCATCAAATTTTAATAAAGGGTTCCAGAAGTCTTTATGGAAAATTATTTGCCTAGAAGTGAGCTTCCAATCCAAAACAGTTGTTACTTCAGAGCAGTGCAATTCAAAGTTTAAGGGACTTTGTGCAACATATAAACGTCACAAGGACGCAAGAGAGATGACGGGCGCAGGAAGAGGTTCCGATTGGCCTCACTACGAAGATATGCATAATTTATTATTCAAAAAACCGCAAATTACGCCACTCGCTACATCCTCTAACTTAAAGGGGTACAATTGTGTGGAGGTTGCAAAAATTAGTGAGGACGAAGATGATGACGAGGTCGAGAACATGTGCGAATACGGAGGCGATGACGAGAACGAAGAAGAGGTACAGGAGCTACCAACTAAAAAATCTACAAAGAAGATTATAAACACTAAGAAAATGAAGGCACTAAAGAAAAATAGAAAGACGACTAGCACTAAGGATACATTAATAAGTATACTACAAGAATCAAACAAGTAGAAAATTATTCATTTCATGAAAATTTTGCTTCCTTATAGATGGATTTTTCACAAAAATCAACCTTTAACATTTTTTAATAATTCAAAA
>WNHD01004653.1:0-10993 GCA_011057455.1 Ganaspis sp. Gsp50 | reverse complement strand
TGTGAGTCCCGATTTCCACATGAGTACCAGAGATAACATCAGCTGCTGACTGGTGTTTATAAACTGTCAGATTCGCAGTCGGAGCCATTGTGAACTCTATGCAATGGAGTTACCGCCTTTATCATCAGTGCAATCAACCGACCACCGATCATTATTGAACATTACGCTAATGATCGGTAATAGTGAGATTTCCAATATTCAACACGGCGATTTTAGCGCCGTGTGCTGACGACGCAGACTCTTGGCTTGAGCCACGTCACTCTCATTTTGGTGTTCGTGCTGGCAATTTGTGCCTCTTTGTAAATTCTTGTTAAAATTGTTAAAAATGTAAAGTTAAGTGATTATCGGGGCTTTCGCCGTCCCTAATTTGAGCTCCGCATTTATTTAATGTAAATTCGTTTAAGGTGGAGTCGTCTCCACATAATTAATCATTATAATTTATAATTTTACACTCATAAAATTAGTGCTCGCGTTCTCTTTTAAAATCAATATTATGTTTTGGTTATTTTGGCTTCCTGCCCAAATTATTTAATAAAAATACTTGTTATTTTGTGTTAAAATTAGTGTTGTTTGATTTTGTTGCAGCTCCTTTCCCCGACGCTCTCCGCGTAATATTAAATCATTCTGAGTATAGTTTGGCAATAAAATTAAAGTAAAGATAATCATAAATGTAAATTCGGCTTAAGTTATTTTCCGGATTCTTTCGTCAAAAATAACTTGGTGCTTAACAACTTATCAGCTATTCTATGACGCTCTAAGTTTAAAATAAATTGAAATCTGTCTAACAATTAATAAAAATAGAATAAAAAGAGCGTTATAATACATTATATTAAGTTGCGTTCATCGTTCATCGTCCGTCGTTCGTCATTCATCGACCGTCTTCCACCTTTGGTCAATCGTCGTGCGTCGTTCGTGTGTTCTCTCGTCGATTTCGTAAGTAAAATCATTATTTGTCGTTCGTATTTCATCTCTTCTATTAAAAGGGTTTCTTTGTAAATTAATATGAATCATTTCAGAAGTTAAACATTTATTTTAGTTTTTTTAGTTTTTTTTTAGTATTCTTTTCATCATTTTTGTTTCACCTACACGGAAAAAAAAATACAACTGAATCTAAGAATTGTTTCGTCATAATGGCTAAACATTTCGTCAAAAGTGAACGAGCAATAGTGTCAATATCGTCGATTTGTCGAAAGTGAAATTCTTTAGTAAAAATTTCTACATTGGCGATAGAATAATGTTAATTCACATATCAAGTTATTTTGAAACGAAGATATTGTAATTCTTTACTTAAAGTATTCGAAACGTATAGCTAAAAAGGTAATCTTGGTAAATGGTTAAAAACATTAACTGAAGTGAATAGAAGTTTGTACATTAGATTTTATGGAAGTAGATTGTGCGAAATATGTCAAAAATATTAAATGGATAATCAAATATGTTGGGATTCTTAATTTACGAATTTTTATATAAATAAAAAATGTAATTATGCTTATAATTAAATAATAAATTTTCATTGCTTTATTGAATACTTTGTTTTTAAAGATAAAGTTGTAATTTACCGATTTGAAAATTTTAGGTTAGGTTATTCAAATTTTTACGAGATTTTTTATGTTTAATATAGAAAGTGGTTACAGTGCTATAATTGTATTCAAAAATTTTTATCAAAATTCATTCTATGAATAAACAAACAGTTACATTATATAAATTTAGATGAATTAAAAAAAATCTTTAAGTTTTCTGCGAAATTTAAAATTGTGTATAGTTAGCATAAAAACATTTTTAACAAAATATTTTTTAATGTTAGATAAGAATCTAATTCTGTTTTATATTATGGAATTTTTCTAGAGTATGATATTTTAATACTGAAATCAATTTTAACAAATTATATTTATGTTTTTATAAATACACGTATATTGGTCACAAAATATTTCTTACAGTTAATTGGATTAAGGTTACAAAAATTAAGATGAATGTGGTTAAATATTCTTAATAAAAACTGTCTTGAACTTACATTCTGCACAATTAGAAAAACTTTATTGAATATAAGCGTACATACAATTTCTATAACGTATATTAAATAAACAACTTTTGGCACACGAATATAGAAATAGGTTTTTTTTACAACAGTTTTATTCTATATAAAAAATGTAGCAAGTACAACTCTTTGTTCTGTGAAATCAGAAGTTTTAATACTACTTATTTATTCATTGAAACACTATTTAAAATTCAATAAGGCCTTGAATCAGTACTCTTGCAACCAAAAATTGTTTTAATATAAACTTTTACTGAACTAACCAATAAAAAAGTCATAATTTTAATTAATTTCATTTGCAAATCCGTCATATTCAAAATTAAAAAGAAAACTCTTTACTTTTGTATTATAGTTAAACGTACAATCATTGCAAGAGTATTGTAAATATTATTGTAAAACTGAACACAACATCAAAATTAAAAAAATTACAGATTAAGAAACATCAATTAACGAAAATACGTAAACGCAAAGAATATTTTCGTGGAAGATCGAAATGTTTCATTAAAATAACTTTATTTTTCAAAAATCAATTTTAAACGTTTTAAAAATGCCTGATAACACAGTATAAAGTTAAAATATTCGAATACGTTTTGAAGATTACGTTGTATTACAAAAAATGAAGTTATACATTTTACAGTAAGTTTTTTAAAGAGATATACTTTCTACCATGTTCCTGTATTATGTTCAACGGAAAAGGACTTAGCAATGAAGTATAGTTTATAATACATTTTGAGGGCAAATGCTCTATTTCATATGCATCGAAATGTTCATCATATTTAAGTATCAATAGCTTCCTACAAAGAAAAAAAATGTCATCTTCTTTATCTAACATCACATGTTGAATTTGACCAAACTGTACGCACTCGTTTTCTTCTAACATTATTACGAAATTTTCCTTGTATAATGTGCCAGATTTATTAACCCAGTTACAACGAAATATTGGTTTCTGAAGAGTCAGAAAAATAGAATTTTTAAATTCATTTGGAAGATCTAAATCTTGGAGATTAATCGGCTTTTTTGGACCAACTTTAAACTTTTCAACAAGTCCTTCATCAGATAAGAGTGTATTCGCCAATTTTAATTGATGTTTGAGAGCAAGAGTGTATATAAGATTTTTCTTACAGAACGAAATGATTGCTGTAATTTTAGATTCTTGATGTTTGGCTTCATGTCGCATTCCCCATAATAAAACTAAAGGACCACAATTTCTCATAACGGTACCGTAATGCGTCATGAAATGAGCTTTTGGTTTCAAGGGTTTCTTAAAAAGTATTATAAATGAATCATTGTGTTCTTCGACAAGTGTATCTAATAAGTAACTGCATTCTACTTGGAGATTTGGAGAAGTTACGAGACATATGATTTCACGAAGAACTAAATAAAATTTCCAAACAGGATCGTTATGAGGGATAAGATTACCTACCATGAGATTTAAAGAGAGTGTGAAAGTCCACATCTCTTTGGCTGACATTTTAATTTTAGAAGCTTTTGGAGAAAATTTTTCTGAAATTGGAGGAGGAATATTTTCTTTGTCAATAGAACCGTAATCAAAAAATTTCATTCTATAAATTAGCTCACTTAAAGAGAAATATTTTTTAGTAAAAATAAAATAAAGTAAAATTTCTGCCATATCTGTATCGCACACACCTTCGAACAAGTCGTGCATAATATCTACAATTACATTAACAGCTACATGAAATCCTCCAATCTTGTGAAAAACATTCGCTTCCTTAATACCAGTTTTGGAAACATCGTTAAGTAATAAGTCATCTTCATAGGACTTTACTGTTCTCAATTTAGTTGAATCTTCTCTACATGAATAACGAATTTCCTGTTTAGACATTTTACAAAGTCTACAAAGAAAATTTGAAATAAAACATTCTGTCATTCCGAAAATTGAGTTTAAGCCCAGGTTATCGCCTGTAATTAATGCTAGCTGGAAATAAACATGTTGATCGCCTTCAGGGAGATTTAATATTATACCAAAATATCGCAGAAATTGAAATTCTTCAATTAAAGGTAAGAATGAGAAATCATTACCACAAATTTTACGATCATCCGAATAAAACAACTCTGCAAGATAAATATTTCTTAAAGAAGATCCAAACTCTGGTGGGAAAAGAGGAATGTTAATATAAGAAGCACCTATTTTATACATTCCCGCGTGACTACCTAAGGCATTCCCTGACTCATAGTCATCGAAAAATAGGATGAGTGGGATCACTAGTTTTCCTCCAAATTCGCGAGTTAAATTTTTCCATAACCGTCCTTGAATGATATTAGACAATACATGAGATTCATTTTCTAGTTTTTCTTTATATGTCATGACTGTTTGAAAAACGTCCTTCATCTCAAAAACAGATTTTAACACCTTTCTCAATGGAATAAATTCTGCTTAAACTTCTTTAGGAGACTCTATAATACTTGCATTTTTAGACGAAGAAGGCTCGTACTTAGTGCCTATTTCCTGTTTAATAGGAGGAATCAAAACTCCAATATTTTCTAGCTTTTTAAACCTTAGATGTTCAGATTCGAGTCCTTGGAACGCGTTTTGTGTACAGGACAAAGCATCAGAAATATTTTTACAATTCTCTTTGGATTCACCCAAAGTTTGTAAACGATCTAATATATAAGAATAAATTTCACTATTTTTGTTAACTAATTGTTTGTGGATATTAATAAAGGTATCTACTTTGTTTCTAGTTAAGGATGAGTCTGCATACAACTCAGTTACACTTTTCAATGCTTTTGAATGCAAGGAGTTTTCTAATTTCTTTACATCAAACAGTTTTCTAGGTTTCTTATTGTCGTCAGATTCGCGTTCTTGTTCATTACATTTATGTTCGGTTGCTTCGAATTCAAGTACACTATTTTTGGGAAAGCTAAGACATTTTGAAGATGTAATTTTTTCAGATTGGGTATTTGGAGTATTGATACTAATTTCACATAAATTCTGATGTGCATGAAGCCAATGTCGTTTGAATGATTTAAATGATGAGAATTGGCGGAAACAATTTAATTCAGAACAAAATATATAACTTCTTTTTTCGCATCCATGTATATAATATAAGTGATGTTCCAAAAGTTCGAGATTTGGTATTATATTTTTGCACACAAAACACGTTGGCATTGCGAAAATTGTTTATATTTTAAAAAGCTATTTGATTATTTCTAACTTATCACAAATTTAAAAATATATTTTCATAAAATATACTTTATAATTATATTCTTTTATAAATATTAGTTTAATTAATACTTTAATAGTTGTTTGTATCACAGACCAAAAACAGTCTTAATTGAATAATATAACTTTTTAAAATATGAGTGACTTCGTTCTCTAAAAATAATAAACATTACCCTTAAATTTTAGAATCTAAAACAATCTTTAAGATTGTTGTTCAGAATTCAATCTTCCACGATTGTGTAAATCACCAAGTAATGTCAAAACAGGTTCCGCTATTTCATCTTCGCTTGTATCCTTTATTTTGTAGATTCTATTTTGAATAACTAACCAACAATTTTCTACTTCTTTTGGATAGTTTAGTTGCAAAGCGTAGAAACTTTTAAAGGTAATGTCGAAAGCTTCCTTTGGCGAGTCAAAACGATAACGAGTATCATTTATGCAAACATATGCTGCAGATATCTTAAAAATTGTTTCACCGACAAGGACAAGAAGAGGCTGTTCGGTCAGGCCATGAGCTTCGAGTTTCTTCTGACGATTTTCTAATCTGCCTTGTAATTGAGTTATATTCTGTAGCAATAAATTGTGATATTAAATATAAGATTAGAATTCAAACATTTCGTAAATTATAAACACTAAATATTGAATTAAGATTATATTAAAAAAAACTTACAGTGATATGCATTACAAATGCATCTTGTACTTCTGCCTTAGTTGGTTTCCATACTGGCTTTTTAGAATCACCTTTTACGTTTGAAGACGGTAAAAGTAAAGGCAATAATCTTAAAACCACAGCCACTGAAGCTGCAGAATACGTAAAAATAACAGTAATTTTAAAAAATATGTAACTAATTAACAACATTTCTGAATA
Source organism: Ganaspis sp. Gsp50 (assembly GCA_011057455.1). Taxonomy (NCBI): domain Eukaryota; kingdom Metazoa; phylum Arthropoda; class Insecta; order Hymenoptera; family Figitidae; genus Ganaspis; species Ganaspis sp. Gsp50. The sequence continues at coordinate 4,912 of WNHD01004653.1, read as the reverse complement.
AAATAATTTTGATAAAAAAGTAGTTTTTTCTGTCAAAAATTAAGAACCCTAAATTTTATTTTTAAGTATTAAATTAGGATTAAGTGAGCCCTTAATTTTCACGTAGTGTCCTATATAAATTTTGCATAAGATTCTGTTAAGTTTATGTACCTCTTGGCTTTAAAAGTTAGAAATTGGTTAAATTAAATTTAAATATTTAGTAAAAGTTACCTAAACAATGATTCTCATTAACATTGTCGTCATCACTTCTTGCATCATTATTATCCTGGATCAAAGAATACGTAGAAAGCAAGACAGATATTTCTGAACCTTTTCTGGTCTTGGCACAAGCTATTATCTCTTTCTCAAAAGATGTCCATTCATCGTCTAAAGCGCTACTTTTATCTGGAAACATTGCTTCAAAGTCATTATTTATCTGAAAATAATTGAAATGATTAAATAATGTAAAATAGATGTTCGCAAATTGGGATACTCAGAAATTTACATGTAAATCTTAGCAAGAATAATAATAGATATCGAAAAAATAAGACTTTATTGCGCACAAGTTGGAATCCCAAAGGCTGTTGCAGAACTTTGTACATAGACATGTACATTAAACTAGTTAAATCACTCTCCAGTAATTGCTTAATTCTTGATTTTGAGGTTAAAAGCCATTGATGCTTTACATCATTCCACGGTCCTAAGTGACTTTTCAACCAATCTTTAGCTGCGATTAATTCTTCAGTCTCTGTATAATATAGTTTCCGTACGTATATGAATAATGATTAGAAAAACATACATATAGACGGCATTAAATTAACTTTGACATATTAATATACACATTAATCTACCTGGCTCTTGAAATTTTTCAGGGTTTACGAATATTCCATTGCGAGATCTCACTATAATATTTTCTACTCCTGGTATACTCTTACTATTTCCTACTGAAAGTCCTGCTTTTTTTAACTTATCACGCAGTGAATAATACTTGTTTTGAAATTTTCCTTTGGCTAAACAAGGTTGTCTAGTCACTGAATTAATTTTATATGGCACGTAATATGTTGCTGCGTTTTCGGTAGGAAACGTCTTGACAACACAGTCAGCAAGGTTAATTAACCTTTTCGATTGAATACTAAAAAATAGTAATTAACACAAATTACTTAATTCTTGAAAATATAAGGGTATAACTTCATTATATGAATTTTATTTTTATTTTTTATAAGCAATAAATTCTTACACGAAATCATTTTCTGCCTTTAACTCGTTTCGAATTATAATATCAGCTATATTAAGTCTGTGTTCATTAGTAAAAATCTTGTTATTTTTATAATATTTTAAAGCAGCAATTCCTTCTAAGGATTTATTTAGTAGCTCTTTGATGTCGATATCTATTTAGAAGTAACAATTAATTTTAAAAAATATAATAATAATAAATATTTATTTCTATTTTATTGTCTTGATTAATACCTGAAAGTTGATTATCTAAGTTTTCATCAGCTATTGAAACTCCTCTTGAATCGATTTGCTCTTTTAACGCACTGACATTAACTTGAATATTTTCTGCGTTATCAAAAGGCTGAAACAATTAATAATTTCTAAATACTTTCATAATATTGCATGTAATAAGAAATGTAAATGTAAATAAGCGGCCAAAATTTGATGTATATTTTTTAAAAATTTGGAGATAAACACAGATTTTATATACTGCAGACCTTATAAATCGATATCACTGTTAAATGTAAGAAAAAAGTTTTGATCACTAATTATAAGAATTTCTAATTTGAAAACATGTAAATTTAACCAACATAATTCATCATTTTAATCATTTTGACTAGAAAAAAATACCAAAGCATTATTAATATTATTATTATTATTTAAATTTTCAAAATATCATTAATTAATTAATAATAAAACATTTAAAATTGAAAAAAACATTTATATAAATAATTTAGTAAAATAAAAATCAATTTTAGTGGTTTGTCAAACTGCATTTATTTAATTATCACGAAATGATAAAAATGGACTTATTCACTTTTGTTCACTTGCTTTTCAAATAATAATTAAAGTAAATATTTTGAAAACTAAAAATGTTACACTGTAAAAAAAGAGAGTTAAAAGTTAAATCCAAAAAATATTCTATAAATGTTGCACTTTTTCTGAGTTAAATAAAATGGAGTTGAAAGAAATTGATAAAAGTGGTATTTTATTTTAAGTCATAACGGGTTTTTATATTGGAAAACCGTATTTAAGAAACAACATTTGAGTGTCCCGATCAAATAACGCGACCGAGGCGCGAACTTGTATTTTTCTACTTACAGATTGAGTCAGACGAAACACGTAAACTAATGGTTTGTCTGACTAACACTGTAAGTAGAAAACAAAAGTTCGAGCGTCGGTCGCGTTATTTGATCGGGACACTCATTTGATCTATTTTGTTAAATTTCATATTTAATTTTTTTTTACAGCATAGATAAATATAATAAAAAATTCGTCATTACCATATCTTTATAAAAAGTCCTATGAAATTTAAGTAAAATTTAAATTCGAATAAAATATTTTAAATAATTTAACACTTATCTTACACATTGATTAACAGCTTCTATTATTACAGTGCTAAATCCAAATTCTTTTCTCCAATTTGACAAAAATTTATCCCTTGGTCCCAGCTTCTTAAAAATTTTTTCAACTGTCTCGGAACTGATAATCCGAAAAGATTCCTCGTCGATTTCCTCTTCTGTAAAATTCAACAGTTTATACACTTTTTTTTAAATCGGATCCTTTAATATTTTATAAATTTTGACATTTGTCTGAAAAGCAATAATTTAGCCTAACCTTCAAAATCTGGAATATACTTTTCAAGATTCCAAGTTCGCAGAACATTTTTAACGAAATCATCCATTTTGAAAACTGCTTTTTACATTAAAATAAAAAGTACACAATTAAATATTTCAATAAAAAAGTTTGAAAGCATGAAAAGCACGTGTCGAACATACACTACAAAACGAATACACTGCTTTTTGTGAATAAACAAAAACAGTTTAATATCAATATCAAAATTAAAGTATTCTAATGGCATATTTTAATTATAATTATATATAATAGGATACATTTACTTGCCTTTTTTTTTAACAAAGAATAGTTTTTAACCTCCGACGACACACTGACGTATAGAAATTTAGGCCTGTACACATTTCACTCTACGCGCCACGTTGAGTTTTGTACATAACGCTTTCGAGGATTTTCAATATAGCCAAATCACTGAATTTAATAAAACGAAAAGGACTATATCTATGATGATCTTATAGGAATGTTTACCTGTTTTATTTTAAAAGTTTTTTTATCTCTGTTATATTAAAGGAATACATAATTTTGCAATATATGAAATTTTCGACTTTATCAATAAGAACAAAAGAATTAATTCGTTAAAACAATTTTAATGAACATAGCAAAATTAAGTGTACAAATGAACCATATATATTTTTAATCTAGCTTTATTTTCAATATCACTCGTTCACGACGCTAAATTTTTTTCCGTGTACATGTGGAGCGGAATAATGTTTGCAATTAATTTTACTCGCTTAATCTGAATCAGTCAGATTTCACTGCTGAAATAGATGGAAATTGGTTATTGAATCAATCAATCAATCTGTTTTATTTGTAATTAATAAAACAGATTAGATGATTTTATTAGTGAAAATGTGATTGAAAAGCAGTGGAATATCACTGTTTTGGAGTGAAATTTTCATTAGTTGATTTGGTATCCGACTTCTGGCTATTGTAGCTGTTAAATTTGATTGATTCAGATTAAAAGAGTAAAAAACAAAAAAACTTAATTTCTTAAATTTTTGTTTTATCTTTTCCTTTCTTTATTAGCTTACTTTTATTAATGGTATTATTAGTAGTCATTGTAAATATATTATATAGAAGCTTTTAAGATAAGATGATGTCTTCTCAAACAGTTTGTTTTGGTACTGTAGAAATACTTTTGGAATTATTTTATAAATATCGTTATTAACGCGAATGATATTATTATCAATTACTTGTATTTTTTTAATGTATTTCTTTATTTCTGTAAAGAGTTTTACATAAAAGCTTAATATTGTTTATTTGAACTTATTCTTCGATAATTGTTAGTAATTGTTTTTGATAGACTTGTTATTGTACTAATATATTTATCTAATAACCACTAAAATATAAAACTCATAGTTGTAAATATCTGATTAGTATTGTATTTATACTTAATCGAAAAGATCGACAATTTATCAAATTTTATATATTTATATAACAATTTGCAGTAAATAATATTTTTCTGTATTTTTTAACCTGTATGCTGCCGGCGTTTGGCAAATTCAGCAATTAAGCCTATATTTAGGTTTTCCGGCAGCCTACTGGTTACAATAATGTACATTTTGTATATGCACTTACTAATTAAAAATAAAAAAAATTTCCCTCGCTGATGAAAACAGTTTATCTGTCGATAGTAATGAAAAAAATTTTATTGACTCGGAGTGATTGATACCTTCCCCACATGTAATAAGAAACAAAATGCTTTATATAAGTATAAAATTTCTTCTTTGAAATTTTACTACTTGACTTAACCCATAACGGCTAGCCACTAGCCGTACTGGATTTCGAAACACGTGGAAATTTTCCATCAAAATTTCTTTTGCACTAGATTTAACAACAGAGATATTAGTGATATTTGTGACATTTTTACTAAATATTCAAAACAAGTAAAAAAGTACATGCAGAGCATCAGAAGTCACTTGAACCTTACTTGATAAATTTAGTGAAACTCTCGGAATATTACCTATTTTGTAAGGTTAAAAAAAGCATAATAATATAATTATTTTTTTCTTCCTTATTGGTATTTGTCAAAGTTGTTTTTTATTCGATATAGGAAGATCAAGTGAAGAAATAAAACACAAATTTC
>WNHD01004652.1:0-10994 GCA_011057455.1 Ganaspis sp. Gsp50 | reverse complement strand
CAAAGTTTGATCATTCAACAAGTAATAATCGTCGTTCTAATCAACGTTCGGGATCTTATGCATCAACTCGTCGATCTCGTAGTCGTTCAAGAGATAAAAAGGGTAGTAATAAACCCGGTTTATGCTGGTACCATTCGGAATATGCTAAACCAGCAGAACGTTGCACTCCACCATGTTCGTGGGTAAATTTTGATAAGAGAAATGAAAAATCAAACGATGTTGCTTGTGTTGAGACTATCGGTTTATACGATAAATCAAGGCGTTTGCATCCCGAGATTACTAAACTGCCTCAAGGTTTAACCAAACTTCCAGGTGACGTTTGTCATCATATCATCACTAATGGCCCTCCAGTTGCAGCGCGTGCTTGGCGTTTAACACCTGAAAAACTCACAACCGTTAAAGCTTATTTTAAGTCTATGATTGAGCAGGGTAAATGTAGATTCTCTAGTAGTTCTTAAGCTTCCCCGATTCATGTCGTGGAAAAAAAGGATGGCAAAATTAGGGTTTGCCGAGATTACCGCGGTTTAAATAATGTTACGGTGCCTGACCGATGCCGGTGCCCCATTTACATGATTTTTCTTCGAACCTTTACGGAAAGACTGTTTTTAGTAAATTGGACTTACATCAAGCAAATCACCAAATTCCTGTCGCGCCTGAAGACATTAAAAAAACTGCTGTCATTACTCCATTCAGTTTATTCGAATTTCCGGTAATGACTTTTGGGCTGCGCAACGCTGGGCAGACCTTTCAGCGTTATGTTTATCAGGCTCTCGGTGACTTGAGTTTTGTTTTTGCTTATGTCGACGACACATTGATTGCGTCGTCTTCTCAGGAGGAGCATGAATCTCATCTGCGAATTGTATTTGAGCGTTTAAAGAAGTTTTCTTTACATTTAAATTTGAGCAAGTGTCAGTTTGGAAAGGATAAGCTTGAATTTTTAGGTCATCTTGTTTGTGGTCAGGGAATTCGTCCCACTGTTGAAAAAGTCAAATCAATTGTCGATTTTCCGAAACCTAAAAATATTATTGAGTTACGTTGCTTTTTGGGCCTTGCTAATTTTTATCGGCGTAACATTAAGAACGCTGCGCAGTTGCAGGCCCTACTGAGTCATTTTCTCCGCGATTCACGCAAAAATGATAAGCGTGAAGTTCATTGGGACTCAGTTTCAGAGGCAGCTTTTGAACAGATCAAACATGAGATATCTAATGCTGCATTGCTTTTCCTCCTTCTTCGGATGCTAAAACGCGTGTCATATCTGATGCTTCTGACATTGGTATAGGCGCGGCTCTTGAGCAGAAGTTTGGAAACGAATGGAAGCCACTCGCATTTTTTTCTCGGAAGTTTAGCTCCTCCCAATGTAATTACAGCGCATACCATCGCGAGTTAACAGCAGTTTTTGAGTCGGTGAAATATTTTCATCATTTTTTAGAGGGACGTAATTTTAAAATCGTTACAGATCATAGACCGCTTGTCCATGCGTTTAATCAGCGTTTAGAGAAGGCTTCACCTCGACAACAACGACAGTTGTCGTTTTTATCGCAGTTTACAACAAATATTGAGCATATTCCCGGTCCTGAGAATGTTGTTGCTGATGCACTTTCTCGAGTTGACGCAATTTTATTTCCATCTGAAATTACTTTATCGGAATTCGCAGAAGCTCAAGGGCAATGTCCTGAATTAAAAAAATTTCGTGAAATTCAAAATACGTCTTTAAATTTGAAAAAAATCATGTGGGGCAGAGAAAACAATTTTATTTTTTGTGTCCTTTCCGGTGAGGTCTTACGTCCGTTTGTTCCTTTCTCGCTGCGCGAACGTATATTACGTCTCCTTCATGCTCCTTCTCACCCTGGTGCTAGGGTTACTGATCGCGTGATTCGAAAAAAATATGTCTGGCCAAATATGCATAAAGACATTTCTGTTTGGTGTAAAAATTGTTTGGAGTGTCAGCGCTCCAAGGTATCTAGGCATGTCACTCTTCAGCCTTCGCATTTTGTCGCTCCTGAGGCGCGTTTCTGTCACATTCATGTGGACATTGTTGACCCGCTTCCGATCGATTTTGGATTCAGATATTGTCTGACCATTATCTATCGTTATTCGCGCTGGCCTGAGGCGGTTCCTTTGCAAGATGTCGAAGCAACAACTGTGGTACGTGCTTTTATGAACTCCTGGGTTTCGCGTTTTGGGACTCCTGAAACTATTACCACCGACCAGGGAAGTCAATTTGAGTCTGCGTTATTCCAGGCTATGCTTAGATTTATTGGTTCCAAGCGTATTTGTACCACAGCCTATCATCCAGCCTTTAATGGCATTGTTGAACAATGGCATAGAACTTTCAAGGCCGTTTTGATGTGTCATGCTACTCGGGAGTGGAAGCGTATTTTACCCACGGTTCTTCTTGGCTTAAGATCGAACAAACTTGATTGCGGATTTTCTCCTGCCCAACTTTTGTATGGCACCACTATTAGAGTTCCGGGCGAATTCGTTCTCAACGACGATTTTGCACCAAATCCTTAAATTTTCCTAGAAGAATTTCGTGAGTTGATGAGGGAAGTTAAACCCATACCTGTAGAGCATCATCACAAAATGAGAGCATTTGTTTTTAAAGATCTTCATTCTTGTACACATGTTTTTCTTCGCGCGGGACATATTAAAAAGTCTCTTGAACCTCCTTATTCTGGTCCACATCGTGTCCTGAATCGTCATTCTTACCGTATTTTCGAGATCGATGTCAACGGGAAATCGCGTAATCTGTCTGTGGAGACGCTCAAGCCCGCTTCAGTGCTTTAACATCAAATATTTTTGACAGATGTAACAATATGAAGTCAACAACTAACAGTCGTATTGCTAATCCACAAATACTGTATTGCTGTGTCAATATCAGCAATACATTATGGTCGATTATAATTTTGCTAGTACCAAGTAAATATTCTTTTCAGTGTTGTATGAAACTTTCGACTATTAAAATTTTAAATTATTTAGCTTTTTAAAAATTTACAAATGTTTAATAAATGAGATAATTAACTCATCAAAAACATTAGGTTCACTCTAAACTCTCTAAATTTGAATAATTCATTTTCTACTAATGAATAGGGTAAAAGTTGTCCATTATTGCAATTGCATCGAGGCGAATCGATTGACCTATATAAAGTCTATATTTTACCAAAAATTTGTTGAGTAAATGACAATCTTCAATTATATTTGACATTTAAATCCAATTCTATGATATTTTCGTCACCAGGGTATCTCGAGAACGCTTTGACCAATTTTAATATTTGTTGGAGTTTTTATACTCGCGAATGACAAGATTTATGTGCAGGGTTTTTTAAAAATACTCAATCAAATTTTTTGAGCCAATTTTTTTAAAAAGATTCCTGTTTTATGCATAATTTTTTTTTTCTAATTAAAATTTCAACCCAGTTAGCACGCAGGCTTGCCGTGCAAGGTTTGTAAGCTTTCAGTGCAAGCAATAAAATGTTCCGATAGAAAGCTTGCACTGCAAGTTTGCCTCAAGCTTGCTGCAAGGTTGTAAAACAACTATTAAAATTTAAAAACTGAAATATGTGAATAGAAATAGAAATAGAAATAGAAATATTTCTATAGTATTTACGGCTGCGCAGTAAATTTCTTCGACCTTCCGAAGTGCTTCTGAAGATTTTTATAAAAAATATGTATTGTTTAAAAAAAAATACAAAAATAACAGTATTTATAAAAACAACTGTTTTAATATTACAGTGCAAGCTTGCATGCTAATTAGGAAGTAACTAAGAAAAATTTGTATTCCTTGCTTGGAGACGAATCAATTGACCTACATTAAATCTATATTTTACCAAGAGCTGATGAAGTAAATGACAATTTTCTATTATTTTTTTTTTATTTTTCTATATCACGCTTTCGAGGGTGGTGGAATTTGCTGACCGTGATGATCTGTAGAAAAAATGGCACTATAACACTTGTTTACGCGAGATCCAGCTGAAAATTATTGGGTAAGATCTTGTATCGGATCTTGTAAAATTACTAACGTGATCAACAGTCAGAACTTGCCTATGAAATGGTGCATGTTCAACATTTGAATTTTGAACATGATCTTGACCATGTTCTTGCGAAGGATCCCATGCATGATCACTGACTGGCATAAGATCTTGCAGTTTTTTTATTTGAAATATTTTACCACTAGGGTTCTTGTGCGAGAACTCTGACAGGATATAGTGTAGATACTTTTGTCTAACTGAAGCACGTGCAGGAACTAGCATATTTTCTTGTGCAGGTTCTTGAATAGGTTCCTGCATGAGATTTTGCGCAAGAACTTATGCAGGAACCCTAGAATGAAAGTCTTGAGTATAGAAGAGACCTTTGGCAGGATGTCATAAGTTCCTTTTGTAAGATCTTGCGTGAGAAGAAATATTTAATTATATAAAACAATAATTTTTACTTTTAAAGATCGAGAAACATATAAACGCAGACTAATAACATTTAATTCAATGTTAAAAATTGTTACCCTACCGAGATTCGAACCTATTTAACCTAACGATCGAACGCGACTTTAACCCCACGGCTACCGAGCTCTTCGGAAATATTTCTGAAAATGTTCTAAACACTTTATCCAAAAGATTTCTAATGAAAAGTGTCAAGAATATTTTCAAAAATATTTCCCAAAAGCAATCATAGCTAATTTTTAAACTTATTGCTTAGTAGAACATAATGAAAAAGGCGAAATTAAAAAAAATTCTCACAATTGGAAGAAAAACAGTTTCCATTGATTTCTGAACAATTTCGATTTTTGGATTTATGCTGTATCTGCAGTAACTTATTCAATTGTAATATCGAAGGAAAAGGGCAAATGAAATATAATTTTAGTCAAGATAGCCAGATTATTTAGAGGATGTTCAAAGTGGAAACAACTTTATACAAATATTTTTTTAAATAAATTGCTTTCATCTAAAAAATATATTTTCTTAGCCAGTACTAAACAAATGAATAAGTTTTGTCAGTATATTGTTCAGAACTTTAATGTAATTCATAATTATTTGTTTTAAGTAATAATCATTTCAAAAATTTAAAAAAATTCAAGTTTGTATGTATGACATGTATATGTACATATCGACGCCTCCTGGTAGCAAAAAATTATCTCAAAACTTTGTGCAAGATAATTCTTATTCGTTCTTAGTGCAAGATAATCCCATCTCGCATTTCCGTTCTACATAATCCTATGTGAAGTTAGGTTCAATATAATTCTTCCTCAAGCTTTATTTCAAGATTTCTTAACATTGTTTTTTAATACTAGAGGATACTTGTCATAAATTATACGATTTCGCAAAATCTGATTTCTTACAAAACCGTGCGCATTTTCAAAAATTGTGCAGAGCTGCAAATTAAAATGCGAATTAAATATTTTTGAAGATACAAGATTTGTATTTTTTATAAAATTTTGGAGTATTCTGAAGCATAATAAATCAAGTTTCTGAAAATTTAAAAATAATTTAGATCTAACACCTAACAAGAATTTCTCCAAAAATTACATAATTAATAACGGAAACACTATTTTAATTTGAATCATTGAAAATCAGATTTTATGAAATCATAAAAAGGTGACTTTACAATAAACAAAATTTCGATCGACATGCATGTCGATACATAATTGCGTTCTATGCTTTTGCACGTGAGAGACAAGGATAGAATATGTCGACATGCATGTCGATCGAAAATTCATCTGAGGAGTAAGAGGCTGTAACCAAATTACGTTTTTAGAACAAATAAGTAATTAAATCAAAATTCAAACATGAAATAACGTAGAAATATTAAAAAAGTAAAGTTACAAATTCAACAATCAAGCCAATCTCAGTGACTTCCAGGATGAAATTCTGCCTATGCAAAAGTCAAAATGGACTTGATTAAAACTCAGTTTTAAGAAATAAGACGAAATAAATAATGATACAAAAATCCAAGTCAAAATTAGCTTGTATTCACATTGAAATAAAGTCCACGATATACCTATAAGTACATATAATAGTGAGTAATTCTCTTGAGTTTAGATCGGTACTCTAGACGCTTGAGAGAAACAGTATTTTGCGACTGTACGTTTCGGATAATCTTTAATGTGAAAATTTCTAGTTGTTAAAGAAATTTTGCAAAACTATCTATCAACGATCAAATAGTGTCCTTTTATGAAATTAAAAGGAACAATTCACAATATTAAAATACGACGTTCTACTTATCGGACGGCTTGGATGACGAAACGATTCCTCTCTCTCAGCATCTTATTTTCTCGATTTTTAACTTTTTTGTCTCTCGTGAATTTGATCCCCTTTTGGTACAAATCATCCCAGCTTTATCTTGAGAAAAATAGCACCTCTGAGCTGATCAAAATGACCACAATTTGACACTCGAATTTCTAAACGGGGAAACTGACAATTTCGACACCTGTTTCAGATCTTTTATTTCGCCACACTATAATTGCACAATGAATCGAACAAATTAAATAAAAAGTAAAATTCAATTAAAAGCATTTTACACAAAAGAGTAATATAATATTACTTCCTAGCGTCTACGGCCAGCGCCCAGAGATATAGCGTAGATCCTGCCGTCCGATTAAAGTTCAAGATAATTCTTAGGCAACCCTCACTACACGGAAGCTGAAAGTGAAGAGTTTAAATCGCTTCACGGGCATAAGTTGAAAAATCCATTTTCTATCATTTCGAGATATTTGAATAAATGCTGTTTGACATATAACCACTTAAGTTTGATTTACAGTAAAAGAATAGTACTAAATTATTTATATAAGAATATATTGTTGATTTAGAATGTTTTATTATTAATTAATGTTAATGTTGAGTAGAAAATTTAAAAATTTTAGAGTGATTTTTTCTAGTTAAAATGATTAGAATTGTAAATTATCTTTTTTTTATCTCAATCTTTTTGAAAATTAGACTTATTAACTTTTGGCTGTTTACTCATCATCTATTGTAGAGCCAGCCTAATTTATGACCATTAACCTCTAGTATTCAAAAACAGTTTAGAGTTATCTTGAAATAAAGCTTGAAGAATAATTATATAAACCTAACTTTACATAGGATTATGTAGAACAGAAATGCGAGATGAAATTTCCTTGCACTAAAAATGAATAAGAATTATCATGTACTTTTTGAGATAACTTTATATTGCACTGGCATTTAAGCGATGGGCTTTTGCTACCGAGAAGCGTCGGTATGTGCATTTGTATATCTAATAAATAAAATCAGAGTTTTGTCTGTACATTGCACCAAACTTTAAATTTTTGTTGTAATTATTCGTTTTTAGTCACAAGGATTCCAAAAATACAAAAAAAATCTATCTATCTGTCTGTCTGACTGTCTGTCCGCACAAAATTTTGTTCGGGCATCACTGGGAAACTATTTGGCATATTAGGTTGAAACTTGGCAATGTACTTCCTACTGTCCCAACTTAAAAACATCACGTTAGTAAATTAGAAGCTGAGATATCCCCATATGTTATGTTTAAACAAATAAGCATAGTTAATGGACGGGCTATTAGAATAGTTGTTATAGCAACGATTGCTACGGGAACGGTCACCATAGCAACGGTTGCTAAGGGAATTATTACTATAGCAACGGTTGCTAAGGAAAATTTTACCATAGCAACGGTTGCTAAGGGGAACTTTTACCATAGAAACGGTTGCTAAGGACATTATACCATAGCAACGGTTGCTAAAGTGGAATATTACCATAGCAATGGTTGCTAAGGGTAATGTTACCATAGCAACGGCTGCTATAGAGAATTTTTACCATAGCAACGGTTGCTATGGGTAATGTTACCATAGCAACGGCTGCTATGGGGGATTTTTACCATAGCAACGGTTGCTAAGGGAAATTTTACCATAGCAACGGTTGCAAAGGGGGATTTTTACCATAGCAACAGTTGCTAAGAGAAATTTTACAATAGCAACGGCTGCTAAGGGGAATATTATTATATCACCTCTTGCTATGAGGCATTTTTGCCATCGCGACTGTTGCTAAGGGGATTTTTTACCATAGCAACGGTTGCTAGGAATAATTTTTACCATAGCAATGGTTGCGAAGGGGAATATTACCATAGCAGCGGTTGCTAAGGGGAATTTTTACCATAGCAGCGGCTACTAAGGGAAATTGTACCATAACAACGGTTGTTAAGTGGAATTTTTACCATAGCAACGGTTGCTAAGGGGAATATTACCATAGCAACGGTTGCTAAGGGGATTTGTACCATTGCAACGGTTGCTAAGGGGATTTTTTACCATAGCAACGGTTGCTAGGAATGATTTTTACCATAGCAGCTGTTGCTAAGGGGAATTTTTACCATATTAGCGGTTGCTAAGGGGCATTTGTACCATAGCAACGGTTGCTAAGGGGAATATTACCATAGCAACGGTTGCTAAGGGGAATTTGTACCATAGCAACGGTTGCTAAGGGGATTTTTTACCATAGCAACGGTTGCGAAGGGGAATATTACCATAGCAGCGGTTGATAAGGGGGATTTTTACCATAGCAACGGTTGATATGGAAATTGATACCATAGCAATGGTTCCAAAGGGAACTATAACCATAGCGACGGCGGCTAAGGGGATTTTTACCATAGCAACGGTTGCTAACGGGGATTTTTACCTTAGCAACGGTTGCTAGAGGTGATATTTACCATAGCAACGGTTGCTAAGGGGAATATTACCATAACAACTGTTGCTAAGACTAAATTCATTTTAAATCAGGCAAGCTGGATATGGTCGGAGCTAAAAATAAATTGTGCCTACAAAATATTGTTTGTTAAAGAAAATTAGACGATACGTATTTTTTTGTTTTGCTGAAAAAAATTTTTTTACTGACTTAAAAGGATTTCAATTCTGTAAGTCGTAAACATCATTTTTTCGAAATTTAAGAGAAAATACCTTGTAATTGGCATAACTTTTTTATTATTTGGGCTATCTTATTTTTTCTTTGTGGAGCTGAAAGAGCTTTTACTCTTCTTTAAGATTTTGGAGGAATATTTAAAAAAAAATTAAAAACCCCACCGTTTTTTGTTCTTAAATTTTTTTTGTAAATTGTCTACATAATAAAAAATATTTTCCATAAGAATTTAAGTCTTGCCCAATGCTGGTACAGGAGAAAAAAATTTGTTTTATTGTTTGAAAGGATAATTTCGTTTTTCTCAAAAAGTACACTACTTACAAAAAAACTTTTCATATAAGAGTTTATCCTTTTTAAAAGATGTAAAAAAATTTTTGAGGACATTTTTTTCTATCTCGCTTTTTTCAACTTATTTCGCAAATATTATCGTTTTACTCGAACTCACGCTTCCCTATGAGCGATAGTTAATTGTTTATAAGGTATTTTTTAAGTTTAGTACTCTCACCAGTTTTCAAGATCTAATGGAAAAGTCACTTTTTTGTTTTTCCATGGCAACTAGTAAATAATTATTGGTGGTAATCGAAAACTGCTAATTGTATAAAATATAAACTGCTTTTATAAATTAATTTAATTTTAATTTAATTTTATAACAGACATTTTCTAATTTTGGACAACGAATATTATAACTGAATTAAAAAATATATATAAATATGAAGTTTTACTTACATTTTTGCGAAATATGTTGAAAAAAGCGAGATAGAAAAAAATGTCCTTAGACATTTTTTTACATCTTTTAAAAAGGAAAAACTCTTATATGAAAATTTATTTTGTAAGTAGTGTACTTTTTGAGAAAAACGAAATTTTCCTTTCAAAAATTAAAAAAAAAAGAATTTTCTCCTGTACCAGCATCGGGTAAGACTTAAATTCTTATGGAAATTATTCATTATTATGTAGACAATTTACAAAAAAAATTTAAAAAAAAACGGTGGGGTTTTTGAGTAATTACAATTCAAAAATTTTTAAGGTAATAGCCGCCATTTTGTTGTTTTTAAAAAATTTTGAAATATTCCACCAATATTTTAAAGAAAAATAAAAACTCTTTTAGCTCCAAAAAGAAAAAATAAGATAGCCGAAATAATAAAAAAGTTATGCCACTTACAAGGTTTTTCTTCTTAAATTTCAAAGAAACGATGTTTACGACTTACAGAATTGAAATCCTTCTCAGTCAGTAAAAAAATTGTTTTCAGCAAAACAAAAAAATACGTATCGTCTAATTTTCTCTAGAAAACAATATTTTGTAGGCTAAATTTTTTTTTAGCTTCGACCATATCCAGCCTGCCTAATTTGAAATGAATTGAGTCATAAGTGGAATTTTTACCATAGCAACGGTTGCTATCGGAATTGTTACTATGTAGCAACAATTGCTATGGTAAGTTTTACCATTGCTATGGTTGCTAAGGGAATTGTTTTCTGAAGTATATAATTTGGCAAAGTAGTTATTAAGTGATGAATGTAGAAAATTTTAGTCAGACGGACAGAAAGATTTTTTTTGTTTTTAGAATCACATTTATTCTTATCTATGGTAATGGGTAAAAAAATACTTTGACTACCACCACTGTGTATGCGCGCCGCTAGCTGAGATGCCCGCCGAAGGCGGGCTCGACAGCTAGTTGTTACTAAGCAATGTTAATCAAGTTGTGTTCTTATTTTGGCAGTACATATTTTTTAATTTTATTGTGATTTTTTTAATGAGAGAACAAAGTCTGGACTTTTTTTACTACACTACGTTGAAGATAGAAAAGATCCGGAAATTGTGAATAACGATTCCGCCAATCGCACAGTTAAAAGTAAAAAAAGAAAATCATGTCAAGTCTGATTAGATTTAATAATAAAACTGAAGTGAATAGTTTATTAAGAAAATAGTTATCTCATTACTGGTTAGTACACTTATTTATAAATCGCAAAAAATGTATGATTTTTAAAAAAATCGTTAATTATAGAGTATATAACACTAATAGAAAAAGGTTACACGGAAAAAAATAGTTCGATATTTATTCCCAAAATCGTACAAGAATGGCGGATACGGGAATAATTCATTGAATACTGTGAAATTTTCAAGAGAAT
>WNHD01004651.1:0-10995 GCA_011057455.1 Ganaspis sp. Gsp50 | reverse complement strand
TATAAATTATAAACAATTTTTAACAATTGTATTATGTCAAAGTCAAAAAATTCAGAAATTGTGAGAGTTTTGAATCTTAAAGTACAATGGGTTTAAATTGCAAATCAGAAATTGTCAGAACTCTTAGAATGTGGTGGAGGTGACAAGTCAAGAATTGTCAAAAGTTTATGTAAGTTTTCAGACTGTTTAGAAATCATATCTAATTAAAAATAGTGTTTCAAAAAATAAAACCTTTATTCGTAATTGGTCCGTAAATGGTCCGTAATTTTGAATTTTTGGTCCGTAAAGTCCGTATTTTTGAGTACAATTATTGGTTTGAGCCCTGAGGTTGTTGTGGCTCTTGAGAGGGCCTTGTAAACAAGCACAGAGTTAAGACAAGTTAAGTTTCTCCCCAAGAATAAGAGGAGCATTAAATTAGCGGTGATCTCCGCGAATCGCTGAAAATCAGCAATTTTGGATCGCCTTGGTCATATCAAGGTTGGCTTCCTTAGTTGCTGTGTATAAGGAAACGAGTGGCGGTAACCAGATGCCACATGTGCCTGGGTTTCGGGCACAAGACGGTACAGTGCAATGGGTTGGACAGATCCTCCGCGAGCTATAAATGCGGAGAAACTGGTCACACCGTTGCCAGTTGTAGTAAACAACCTCGCTGCTTCTTGTGCACCAAAATGGGGGGTAGAGGTTTTGACCACGTCTTGGGCTCGGGCCAGTGCGCAGTTTTCCGGAAGGTCCTGGAAGCTGCAAAACACGAGAAGGCGCTTAGGCGCAGGTAAGGGAGAATAGGAGAAAGGATGAATCCTTGGAGTGTCTCGGGAGTTCGCGGATCCTAGTACGTTTGATCATGGATTTGCTGGGAAATTACAATTAGATTCTCGCCGGATCCGTGACAGGACGGGCTGCTGTGCCATCATTCAGGGGATTCAAAGAACACACAGGAGTCTCCACAGTAAAGCTTAAAGCCAGACAGTTGGTACAAAGCTGGACTAATTGAAAACAGGCCCGAGGAATTTGAAAATCCGGTACATTTCGCGTTTCGAGGTACCGAAATAAACTGCAGTCATTGCAGAAATATCAGAATGGTGAAGTGCAGTTGGTGCAAACAGTGCCTTTGTGCAGATCACTTTTACATTGATCTGTATATATTCAAAAATTATGTGCAATGATATGAATGTTTCCTCTTATGTGGATTGTCAAATTATCTAATTTTACGATTTTAATTTATTTATTTATTTAAAATAATACAATTACTTCGCGTTGAGATTGATGTTGTTTCATCAAACAGTGATATTCTAATAGTTCTTTTATAAAAAACAATATAATTTTTCTAAATTTCTTCACAATATACAAATTTCATTAATTTTACATGTTTTCTGCCTCCATTTTAAATCCGCAAGTTTGAATTTTTAAAATGACACCCATTTCGTTATCAATGACCTCGAACCTCCCAATGACAAGTTTCGAGCAACTTCCTTTATTTTTAATTTTTTGGCCGCCAATTTGAATCCGCCATTTTCAATTTTTAAAATCTGACTACAGATTCATTATCAGCGACCCCGAAAACCCCCGAGTGACAAGTTTTGAGCGAATTCCTTTATTTATATTTTTTTAATTTTCGTCTGCCATCTTGTGATCATCATTTTGTTGCTTATGACTTATGGCACGAAGTTCAACGGCCAAACTTCATCATTTATAAAAACCTTTTGATGTACAAAGTTTCAACCAAATCGGAGTGATACACCTGGGCATGTTCCTTTGTTAGATATAATGGTTACAATTTAAACGTTACAAACTTAACTTGTAAAATGTAACTTTAAAAAATGCACAGAATCGCCGAGGTGTAAGTCAAACATAAAGCGAGCTCCATATTTAATTTTAAAGTTTCATTTGTCTTGTAGTCTCCGCTCAATTTTTTCTATGTTGATTTAAAAGATTTTAGTGCAGTGCTTAAGGTTATGTCCAAGAACTCGGTCGATAAGTTAGGAATCTACGTTAATTTTTATTTTTCCCTAAAGTTTCTTTTTGAAAATAATAAGTCAGACATTCATAACGCACTTGAAGATTTCCTACGATAATTCCCAAAGTTTGAAAGAAATATCTTTTCTAGTTTCGCTGTAAGTAGGGAGAAACTAATATGTCGGTAAGTTTGTTATCGACTTACTTGTTTCTCACTACTTACAGCGAAATTAAAAAAGGTATTGCTTTCAAATTTTGGGAATCATCGTAGGAGACCTTCAAGTGCGTTATGAATGGTTGACTTATTATTATTTAAAAAAAAATTCAGGAAAAAATAAAAATTAACGTAGATTCCTAATTTATCAACCGAGTTCTTGGACATGACCTTAATTTCATGTTGTTCCTTTCCATCGATAGATATTTTGATTTAGATTCGTATTGTAAGTCTAGCATGAAATAAAATAAATTAAAATAGGTTTCGTTATTTATATTTATAATTAAAACATAACTTGGTGCTTTCGATTTAATCTAACAAATAAAAATTATGATAAAATTATAAACCTATAATTACATAATTATATTTTATTATTTCTTAAGATTTTGTAAAAAAATTAAAGATGTTCAAAATGAAAAAAAGCGTCACAGTACATATAAGAGTGTTTAATTTTTATCTTGTGTAGTAAATGTTTTTGATGTAGTTGATCCCTCTTTTAGATAAAGTTGATAAAGAAGACAGCATAAATGTGAGACTGTTTTACTTGGATTTGCCGACCGAGAAACACTTTGATTCCAACAGTTACCAGAAGAGCGCTTTTCACAGAGCAATTAACATGGGTAAGAGACGGTAGGAAAGTTATCATCTGCACTTTCATCTTATCAGTCTCGTTTAGTCAAATCGATCATGAACTAATCTAGAGGGTTGATTATAACGTGACTCAAGAGGAGGAGAAGAATGCTTATAACATCCTCTGCAACGATAACATCAGAACTTTATGGAAGTGTTCCATATTTACCTCAACTATTACTTTCATTTTTTATGTTCAAAAGTGAGATTCTATATTCTCTACTTTCCTACCAACTAAATTTTTATTTTACATTGGAAATAGATTCAATCAATAATAGAATATGCTCACTAAAACAACATACGCTGATACTATTTTATCATTTATTATTATTGTTTTTATTACTATTATGATTATTATTATTATTATTATTATTATTATTATTATTATTATTATTATTATGATTATTATTATGATTATGATTATTATTATTATTATTATTATTATTATTATTATTATTATTATTATTCATCCAAATATTTACAACACACTATAAAGTTTCAATATGAAAAAATTTCACAAAATATTTAATTATAACGAAGAAGATGTGAAGTAGTAATAAGGAAAAATTAACAAGGAACGTTATTATTTTTCCTTTGACTAGAAGAATTGAATTTTTAAATGCTAATTACAATTAAAAGTTCTACTTGCAAGGATGTTAAAGCGAAGTTTGATCTCCTTTTGCGTTCATTTTTGTAGTCGAGCTTAGTTTTATATTTAAATTTGTATTTTAAAGACAACTTGGAAACATAGTTAACTGAACCTGTTTGTGTTATCGAGACTCGCTCTTTGACTATATACCTTTAGTTCCTGTAAAGCTCACACATTTACATGAAATTTGCAGGACTTGTAAATCGAAACTTGCAGAATCGCTTTAAGCCGTTTTAAGAACCAGGTATATAATACCATGACCTGTTTTCCGGAAGTATCCGTTTATTTTCAAATACTAAAAACAACTGCAAATCGATAAATATACACTGCAAAAAATGCTGCTGTTATATTGAACATATTAGTATGGCTGACAGTTTTTTTAAGAGTGAGAATACTGCATGCGTGAATCACATAAACTGCATCAGTAAGGCAGTCTTTATTTGTTCTAACCTCCAATATTTTTGACAGTTGTAAGAATATGAAGTGAACAACTAACAGTCGTATTGCTAATCCCCAAATACTACACTAAAAAAATTATGACCGATTTTCCTACAATTATGGTAGCACCAAATAAATAAATCCCATTTTTGGCTGAAACCGTTTACTTAAGTGTCAATTTGGACTGATTTTAAGACCAAAAAATGACTAAGTTTAAATGACAAAAAATGTTTTAAGCCACAAAATTAACTGATTGTGTAAAGGGTTTAAGACTTTCTTTTTTCTGTGAAGAGTAATTTGTACAACATTGAAATCTAGTTCTTTCGAAAATAGCACACTTCCTTTTTAGGAGCATATGGAGATTACTTTATATTGGAAGTAGAGAAGACGAATATAATGTATTATCTTTTTCAGGTATTCAAAGTTAATAATTAAACGATAATATATTCTTAGAACTGTGGCATAAAATTCCAATGAAAGTAGAGTTAAAATAATTGTATAATCAATAAAATAATAATTCTAGAATTATGCAGATAATGCTTTATATCTGCAGATACGGTTTTATTATCCAGTTGCAAATAAATTAATATGTTTCAATAAAAATGAAATTAGCGCCAGATATAAAACATTTACAATGAGAGATTGGAATTAATATCTATTGAAATGGATATCTACTATATTTTGTGTTTGTGCAAGCAGATAGATATTTTTCCAATAATTATATTTGGCATTGCACGGGAAGGCTAATAAAGCCTGGTATGAATCCCGCACTACGTGACTTGGGTTTAAAATACTCATTCGGCGGGAAGAAAGGAATTGAAGCGATCCTCTTATTTTTATAATCTCCCATTGGCTTCTCGGTATTAATGTCTCATCATGCGACTTATACTTCGATACGTTTTTCGATATTATCAATTTTTTTATTCGGACAATGAAAAAAATGTCCCAGCTTTGCGACTTGTGTGGAAATTAGGTCAATCAATACTTTTTGATTCTCTACACTGAAATAAAATATTTAAGAAATTTCATTAAGCAGATTGCACATTTTAATAAAATATGTATCAATTTAGGGAAAATGTGTAAAAGTGAGAAGAATTCGTATAAAAATAGTAAACTTTAGAAAAGAATTTTCAGGCTTTAGTAAGTTTACTAAAAACAGAAAAATAATTGTTGTGACGCTTTTTATATTCTTATTAAAGCTTGGAAATTCTTTTCTGAAGTTTAATATTTTTATACAAATTTTTCTCATTTTTACACGTTTTCCCTAAATCTTCACACATTTATTAAAATGCACAATCTGCTTATTGAAATTTCTTAAATATTTTCTTTTCAACAAAGAGAATTTAAAACCCAATTTTGAATTTGGTCAACTAGTGGCATCAAACAGTTACTGAGGATTTCGTAAGAATTCGTAAGAGGATGTCGGTTTTTGTTTTATTATATCTGATCTTACTTAGTTAAAAACCTTTAAAATTTGCTTTTTAAAAGTAATATAATTTTCAAATTTTTTGTCAGGTTGAGAGAACAATCAATTTATACAATTTGAGTTTTTATTCTAATTTAATTTTCAATTGACATCACTTATTTATTCTTGATTTAATCTACTCTTGTTTTTGCTTTGAGTTATGTTATACCTACACTATGTCAATTTCGTTCTGTGTTTATATTTAATCTCCTCTGCCAACTTGTCAAACTTATAAATTACAAATTGCAAATCAATTTGGAACTACTTATTTAAAATCTATGTTAAAAATCAGTGTCGTTCCTTTCCCTGACACATTACTGAGTCTAGTTTGGCATAAATTCCAGTTTCAGATAAAATAAAAATTAATTTCGAGTTTTAGAAATTTCAGTTTTAGTTTTTTTTAGTTTTTTCCTGATCCTTATGATCATTAAAAATATCTTGGTGCTAACATCGTGAATAAGTAATTCATTGTTTAAAAATAAGTAACCAAAAATAAATTAAATAAAAGTAAATAAGTATAATAAGAAATAAAAGCAGCTTACAGAACATATAAATTTTTGTAGATTGTAGATGTTATATTTTGTAGATTCTTTTTGACTTGAGATCTTGATAAAATGTAAACTTTACGATTTAACTAGATATCTAAACTTGACTTTTAAAAGTAGTTAAAGCTTGTTCTAAAATTTCTGGACAGATTTAAAATAAAAGAAAAATTGACCACACCTGTGACAAGGGTTCTATCACAATGTCCATCAGAAACTTGACTTACAATAAGGGTTTCCAAACCACGCTAAGGTTACTCTCAGAGGAGAGTCTTAATGCTCTTGAATTTTTTCTCAGACTGACGTTTCAAGAGGATCTTGAAAACTTGGGACTAAAGTCGCAAAAATTTCTTTTGCAATTCTCTTCCTTGCGAAAAAATTTTATTCCATCAGTGATTTTATTTATTGAAGAACAAATGGCAGAGCTAAAAATAAATATCTTATTAATTTCATGAAAAGCAATTTTCACGGTGAGCTTGGAACAAAAATTTAAACTCTCGCAATAACGTTTCATTAATATTTCGTTGACCTCTTCAAGCTGTAAAAAATGTGAATGTTGATAAAATTTGTTTAACACGAACAACAAAAAAGATATGTAAAGAAGGTTTCTACCTCGAATGGAATCCGTTATAACAAGCCTGGGCTAAACGTGCTCTCATTGCGCACACTCGAGCGGAGGCGACGTTCCCCCTCCATTTTCCTCCCACTCACGGACGACTGACGGGTGAAGCGGTGATTTACCGCACTCACCGATTCACTCGTAAATCGTCGGCGAGTGGGAATAAAGTGGAAGGGGAACGTCGTCACCGCTCAAGAGTGCACTGAGAGCACGTTTTGACCAAGCCTACGTTGAGAGATTAAAAGAGACATGGTGAAAAGTGAAAAACGAGTTAACAAGAACGAAACTGGTAAGACTATCAAAATTTAACCCGTTTTTGCATAAATGCATTTTTCTAACCACATGAAACAAAATTATTTATATTTAAATAATATATTTATATTATTTTTTACAAAAAGGCACGCTTAACAGAATATACAATTGAGGTTTAAAAGAGTTCAAAGATTTATTTTAATTTTTCTACACGGGAAGATTTCCAATGGTAGAAGTAACAAAATACTTTGTTAACTTTTAAAACATTTTTTATTACCTAATAACTTTAAAAATGTACATTTTTGCCTTCAGTTTGTCTTCGAATTATACGCATATAGTTCAATCTTATCCAGGCATTAATACACTCTTATTTTCTGCTTACATTCGTAGCTTCCCTTTTGAATCCCAACAGTGACCCTTTTCTGAAATATTCAGTAGTCAATTTTGGGTTACAATTTACTGTTTTTCGTATAGTGAGGTTTATGAATACTTTATTTAAGCTATGAATGATTTACTCTAAAGATAAAGTACATTTTTCACCATCTCACCTACAGTTTCAGAAAAAAGAATTCGAATAATGTACTGAAAAAATATACAAGTGATTACTATATCAACATTTTAGTAAAATTAACTCAACGAACTAGTAATATCTACTAAGTGATTTGTTATTTTAACCAAAAAACTAGTAAAGCTAAGAAAAATGACTAGAAAGGTCAACTTTAAATATTAGGAAGGTTAACAAAATAAAAAAAATAAAATAAATACTGAAAAATTCACGAAATTAAATAAAGTTAAGTTAATTAAATAAATAAATAAAGAGTTACATAGAATTTAATTTTTATTTAACATTTTATTTAACAAATATTTGTGCACAAAATGAAAACTTCCACACACAAGATTTATAAGCAAATTTACGATAAGTATTATAAATTAATTACAATATAGTGGATAGAATTTTAGCAGTTTCAAGATATTTACTATATAAATTTCTGAATTAACATTTAAAAAAAATTTGTTAATAGTCTATCGATAAGCTATTAAGAATCGCTTGCAAAAGGACGGTAACGAAAACAGGCAATATAATTTAAGAAGAATGTGTTGATGCGATTCTAACAGAAAGTCATTAAAATGTTAATGTTTCAATTTACGAGCGATCATCGTTATTCTAGGGTTAATGTTTAAGAAACAGGATTGAAATAACTGGGAGTAGACAGTTGACGTTTCTTAAACCTGCACAATGTTCACAACATCATGATTAGTCTGGATAAGAGATGAACAAGTATTTGCACTTCCTCAGTTGCACTGGAAAGAAAACATTGCTTTAGACGTTCTATATTTTACTTTCCAGTAAAATATAGAAGCTTTTACTGAAAAGTTATTTCAGAGTCGGCAATTTTATTTTCACTGAGTGTACAAACATTTCTTTCTTAGAACATATCAAGACAGATTTAGATCGTTTCTGACATGCCTGTGGGAAAAATAAAAGAAGCAAGTGAATTTTAAAAAAACAGGTCTTTTTGATTAATAATTCGTTTTTATTAACAGACTAAATAGTCTGTTATTTAAAATTTAAGATTAGTTTATTTTAAATTCTTCTCACCTAATTTTCTTTATTAATGAAAAGCAAATGCCTGACAATGTGTTTAAAACTTTTCTAAATTATCAATGCAGTATCATTATATTATTCAAATTTTATTTTCAGTCCACTTTAATATTTTTCAAATATTGAATTATTTTACTAAATACAATTACGGCAGGGAACCTTTTAATTTTGGAGCGAGTTCTTGTTCTATTTTTTATTTTATTTCTGTGTTTTTATGACACATACATTGTAAAACTCTCTTGCGTAAGTTTCTAGACGTTGCTCTTTAGAATCGATTCAATTACTTGATTAGTTATACTACCACAATTGCAGTCCTTTAAAGAAAAAGCCACAGCAGACGTCTTCGCTTGCCGTAATGGAGTTTTCCTGTTCCAAGAGTAATTAAGAACTTGAGCAAAGACATCCAGATGTCTATCGTATCGGAGCACTATTCGTTAGATATTGGATTGTAATTGACAAGAGCTTTCATTAAATACAGAAAAGTCTTGACTTGTGTTTTTTCTACCTTGTTTACATTAAACAATTTTGACATATAGTCAAACAGTTTCATTATTATAACCTTCATGGTTGATATTGTCTCTAATAACACTAGAACAGAGTGAATAGACGTAGCGGAAAGACTACTTTTCAAATGTAAGGAATACATGATACACTTCTGTCATAAAATATAAAATTAAAAATTTTTTATAAAAATATGAAATAGAGAGATAATATAGAGATAATAGAGAGAAATATTTTAGAAATTTTAGTTGTATTATTCGTTTCAAATTGGTATAAATTTTATCAACAATAATGATTGAGAAAATATAAAAAATTGTTGAAACTAAAATTTTGAGTTAATTATTATTTATTTTTTGGTTAAAATTTATTTACAAGTAAATATAATTTAACATGCTTAGCTTTAAGTACAAGTAAGAAACTCTGTTCTATGGTACGCTCTTCCATGTTGGATGCTATCAAAAGTATCAGCTAATGTCGCCCTTGCAAAGAATGCGGAAGGCCGTTCTTCAAAATAGTATTTTAATTCAGAACTTACAATTTTGCATAGAGATTTGTTTTTATTTAATAAGGAATTATGAAATTTTATTTGTTTTAATAACTTTGGTTGTTTATTAGTAAAACGTATTTCTCTTTGTCAATGTTGTTAATTGTTGATAATGTTTTTAATTAATTTATTATAATAAATAATTTATTAATCCATGTGGAAAAGTGGAGTTTGCCCCCCCCCTCCCCGGGGGCATGGAAACGACATTCTAATCTACGAGGGCGCCTTCACGTTTCCCCCTGTCTGCCCTCGTCTTTGCCCTCACCAAAACCAAAATGTTTATTATTACTTTTTGCATTGTTTATTACTATTTTGTAAATAAACAATGTCATAATTGTTACTACAAAAGCAAAAAAAAATTCATTTAGAGGTTTTTATGATTTTTTAAAGTTATATTTATTGTACTAGTTTTTTTTTAAAACCGTCGCAAAGGCGGACTCGATCCCGGGCCCCTTGGCACAAAAGTCAAGTACCTAGCCAACTGATCTATTGGCGGCTCTTGAGATTCTTATGAAAAATGTAAAAATCATTTGAATAACTGAGCTTTTTTTAAAATACGGTGTATTAAGAAAAATAATAGTAGAGCTCATTTTTGTTAAAAAACCACTTTCTGTTTTGTTTTAAACTATGATAAATTGTAATTTTGAAGATTAAAAAAATCAGATTTTGGACTTCGAAATTTTTTCTAAGTGATAGTGAGGGCCGTGCCATGCAGGACCCCTGAGTTTGCCCTCATGGATACGCCCTCATCAATTTTCTAATTTTTGTGAGGGCCGTGCCATTCGGGCTTCTGCGTTTGCTCTCATGGATTAACCCTCATGCATTTCTTAATTTTTTGTGAGGTCAGTGCCATTTGGGTCATTTGGCCATTTGGGTACCGTTTGCCCACATGGATTTGTCCTCATGAATTTTTTAGTTTTTCGCAAGGGCAAATCGATGAGAACCAATGCAAGGGTCCGCCCTTATCTTATCGACGATCGTATCACATCTAGCTATTGAAGTCGTTGAGCAAATACTATTTTAATTTTGAAATTATAATTCCATAATTTAGATTTTATTTTATTAGATTTCTTAAAATATCAATTTATTATACGGTCGTTGATTCGCCGGGGACTTAGGTACTCGGTGAATCCGTGACTAGACATTTGCCTATACGTCACAGAAAAAAAATAAAATAAAAGAAAAAGTAAATAACTAAGCATGATTCCGTCCGCTTAGCATCAAGTGCTCGTGAATAATGTTGATTTACGCAAACAAAAAGTAGTATATCAGTGAGAGAAGCGAGCAGAGAGAGAATACCTCCTTCAAAACCCATGTACTATAACGCATTCTCTTTATTCGACTTTTATTATTAATTGTTTGTTAGATTGTTAGATTTATTTTAAGTTTAGAGCGTTATAGAATAGAATAGAAGCTGATAAATTGTTAAGCGCCAAGTTATTTTTGACGAAAGAATCGGGAAAATAAGTAAATCCGAATTTACATTTACACCGGAACGCCGATTATATGGACGGCTCGGGCGCGCGTCCGTATAATCGGTAAGGTCACCTTGACGCGAAAAGCGTAAACATTCAGGGCCGTACGA
>WNHD01004650.1:0-10995 GCA_011057455.1 Ganaspis sp. Gsp50 | reverse complement strand
CACTTGCCTGGATCAATTAGCAATTTATAAAATGATGTAGGTCTCAATTTGCATTTTTCTTAACTAAAATCATGTTTCACCTTTTTGCGAATTTGACCGTGTTCCTGAAATTTTTTTGAAATTTTCTTTTGGCTTTCGATTCTTTGACAATTCTCTGACTTTTTGGCTTCTGTTTATTGGGTATTCAAACTTAAAGATTCTTAAACAGTTTAAAATTTGTTTTCGCAATTAATAAAATTTGTAATTACTCTTGTTTTAAAAGTTCTTCATGTCTTCAAACAGTATTTCCTGACTTTTCCATGTCTTCTCTGACAGTTAGACATCCTGTGTAACAGTAAATACGCGAAAAATGGATTGAACAACAATTGTAGTTGCAGCTCCAAATTGTTAACAATTTGATCCTTGTGTACTTTTGTCAATTGAGTATTTACTGATCTGCTGTTGCAGAACTCTCGTAAACTCTCATGCAACACTTAAACAAACAATTAGCGTTTTATTGAAGAATGCTAGTGGTGACATGGGAGCTCCCTCACTCCATAATAGCAGCCATCATTGAATCGTTATTCTGCAGCGATCTGCTAGATTTGAAGCCATCATTGTCACGTCTTGAATATACCGACTATGACAATTTTAAAGATTCTCTTCAGGAAAGCGAGGAATTCTCGCGCTCAATGGTAATATAACGATCAACGGTCGTCTTCGCGGCGTTAGCAGGTTCTTACCAGCATATAAAGACTTTAACCGCTACCTAGAATCGAGAGAGGCGGAGAGTAGAAAAGGAAAAAGGAATCAGAGCGCTCGAACAGAGCCTTAGTGGATGTAAGAGTAGCCTTACTATTTTTTCCCCCGACGATATACATCGTCACTGTTCTCGCGCTTCGCAGAACGGTTAAGTGACGCTGAATTATCCATCGTGTAGACCATAGATGGACACGGGTGTTAACCTCGACTCTTGACTCGAGTCCGCACCAGCACGTTAATGTCCAACCGTCGGGCAGGGAAGCAGGAGG
The DNA here is from genome assembly GCA_011057455.1 of Ganaspis sp. Gsp50. Lineage (NCBI taxonomy): Eukaryota > Metazoa > Arthropoda > Insecta > Hymenoptera > Figitidae > Ganaspis > Ganaspis sp. Gsp50. The sequence goes on along the minus strand of WNHD01004650.1, from coordinate 9,985 downwards.
AGAAAAACGGCAATCGTACCCTCACTGTCCGCTTTATCTGTCAGAGTGCGCATACATTTGCCCCCTGTAGCAGTTCCGTTTTCTACACTTCTCTCTCTTCACTTGACTCTTGTTCCTTTCCTCTCATAGTTTATCGGTAGACGAACCTAACTGTTCCGAAAGAGCGCGATAATTTCAAATCTCACATTCAAGGCAATGAGGGCTTTCCCTCTCGTGTCTCTTTTCATTTATCTACATCTTCCTACACCTGACATCGTATATTTATTTATACTTAATCTTCTTTCTCTTTCCTTCCATTTCCTTAACAGGTTCTTGTCCTTACTTGTCTTGATACTTGTCTTTGAACTCTGCTTTCTAGTATTCTTTCTAAATTAATGACTCTTTCGCTGAAAATTACATGCAATCGTAATGTCTTTTCAAAATTTTGAATCCTTCCGGCAGAATCTGTGGGTTATTGCAAGCCTAACTTTTAGTAACCACGAACATAAACTTAACTGCTTTTACATAGAGTTGACAACCTTTATACACTTAACAGATGTACACATCTATTTAGTCAAGAATTCTGCCTATTTTCTATGAATATCTTTTCGTTTGCGGAAACAAGATTCTCACCATACCATGTAACAAATGTCACTTTTCTTTGACTCTTGCTTAAAGTTCAAATTAGAAAGTCCCCATCAGCGTAAAGCCGTTTGTTTCGATTTTATTCGATTTTATTTCCCGATTAGATCGGGACTTTATACGTCAAATAAAAGATTGTAATAATCATTTAGATAAAGTCTTGTAAATGCAAAGTATTCAAAATCAATTTTAGCATTGATGTAAAATTCGGTCAAAAGAATATTTATTCAAGTTCGTAAAGCGTAAAGTTAATTAATTTAATGTACATGTTTGGCATACAGTATATAAAAAAGTACAAACGAATGCTTCTTGTTCACTATGGAACTTTTATAAGATTAATCTTAAAATACGTTTTTTCCAGATGCAATCTCGGAAAGAGAAATAAATGTATGGATGTATCGACTATTCGAGAAAAGTCTCTAAACGGCGTCTATCGAGAGATACGGGCACCATGCACTTCAATGTGATTCTTTCTTTTCTCCTTAACCCTCTCTGTCCTCTTTTCTGTCTTCCCTGGACCATAAATATAAATCTCGCAGACGGAGTAAAAGATTGAGGTCTCGGAGCTTAGCTACTCCTCCCATGAAGCCAAACCTTTGCTACATTCCGAAGCGACAATCCCTCGACGGGACCGATCACATTGACGTTTTATTTGCACTCCTACCGTAACAAAATAGACCGTATGTTACATTTTCAGAAAAAATCTGTCTGAAGCATAATAGAACTTTTCGGCAATAATTTTGATAGTAATCAAGTACATTATTAATGCTTTGCTTCAATTAATGCTTTGCTTTAATCAATCCTTTGCTTTAATTAAACCTTTGCTTTAATCAATCCTTTGCTTTAATCAATCCTTTGCTTTAGTCATTCCTTTGCTTTAATCAATCCTTTGCTTTAATGAATCCTTTGCTTTAATTAATGCTATGCTTGATTAATCAACTTATTGATAACATTCCCATGACGTTTAAAAATGATACTTTGAATTCTATTGAGTCAAAAAAATCAAATTATTATAAAAACAATTTTTCAATAAAAACAATTTTTCAATAAAAATATTTAACACAATTGTGTATATTTCAAAAGATAGTTGATACTTTGGCATTGTGTTATAATACTTGGGCAAAAATACACTCAACATTTGTAAGGCTCACAATCAGAATTGGAAGATTGTGGCAGTGTTATTCAAGCAGCATAACCAAGATGGTCATAACTCGATTGAGACGACAGAAGTGGTCAAGTCGAGCTTATTTCTTTGCCTGTATCAAAGCTGGTACAGCACGAGTGGTAAGCGGATTGCGGAATCGAATGCTGACATAGTTGTCCGCGCAGACGATAACAGTAAGGAAATACAGTACCTACTTTATTTGAGACCGTGAGGTGGATATTGCCTGCCAGAATTATTGTCCAGCTCTTCTTACGAGTTTGATACTCTTAGTGCGGCACGATCGCGCGAAACTTCTTTAACAGTGAAGAAGCACACGAACGGGAGTAAAATTAATCACTCGCCTCTGGAAAATGTAGTAACCCACTGACACGTGGGGATATCCACACTGCAATCCATTCCCCTGTGTATCGTGTACCGGGCGACCAAAGATGCATAGGATTCTTCCTCATTCGTTCCTCTTTGTCTGTCCCTCTTATCACCTCGTGTTCTCCTCTATTCCTCCTACGAGAATTCTCTTTTTCGTGACTCGAGCATCTATCGTATCGGCGCCTCAGAATCTCAAAGGATTCAGGGTATTGTTTATCAATAATATTCTGCTAGGTGTAAACTATAGGAACGAAATTGCCGTGGAAAAATTGTGTTCCATTTCTTGCAGGAATCAAAAACTTGAAATAATTTTCTAATTATTTAAACTTTATTTAGTTATTTGTAATTTTGATGATATGACGAACAGATGTTTGGTTTGTAACGCAGAATGTGCGGATCCTAATCATGAGTCCCATTTTGTTGAAGTTGAGAGACAATGTTTTCCTGAGTCAAAGGATTGTCAAACCTTTTCTGTAAATCAATGTTAGCTTCAGATGATTTAATCCTTTAGTTTGTCCTTTTATTTATCCTTTTATTCAAATGCTACTTATTGTTAGTTCTAATTTCTAATGCGCTTCAGATTCATAAACAAGTGAAGTGCATTTACGTAATGCTTTAAAGACTCGAAGAAAGAGGAATTAGAATTTGTTCAAATCGCTTACGAAATCTACAATCCGACAAGGTAAATTTAATTTAGTAAATGAATAAATACTTAAGAATGTATTTACAAAACACGTTGGATTCAATCCATAAATTCGGTTGCTTTAAAAGATGAATAGTAATGTCAAAAAAATTTATCGCCAGCATCTAAAAAGGAAAAGGTGGGTCTACTTTCCTGGATTCATTAAAAGTCAGTTCGTGCTGATGCAAAAGATACCAGCTGCTTAAAAACACCTTAGAAGTATTTTACTGCAAAAAATGCGGAAAGGGATCTACAAGGTAACAGGTTAATGTACCACAAAATATGTGCAATTTGAAAGCAAATAAATAAGGTTCATAACTAAGGTATTGTCAAACTACATTCGGCATTTTATGTTCATAATTTATTGTGAATATAATTATGAATAAATTACCCAAAATTAATTAAAATTAATTAAAATTAACTAAAATTAATTAAAATTAATTAAAATTAACTAAAATTAATTAAAATTAACTGAAATTAATTAAATTACTTAAAATTACCCAAAAGCAATTTAACATAAATGATTGAAAGAGAATTTGCAACAGTAATTCACTATTAGTGACAAAAACTATATCAATTTTTAGAGTACGGTCATCCATCAGTTTCGATTAGTTAACAGAAAAGAACAAGAGAAATTGTAAAGATCAGGCTACATCTAATCAAATTTTTATAAGTCTCAGGATGATTAAAAATCTAAATTTAAAACAGAAGTTGATAGATTGTTTCAAAGGCAGGAGAAAGTGGAGATAGATTTTAAAGAATCTGGGATGGTGCGAGGTACACGTTAAGGAAGAGGACAAGGACGAATGTCTTTACGACCAATTTTCTTAATAAATGATCCTATTACATGGCGTAGTGCCATGCGATAAAAACACGCCGTTAAAATATCTTATATATCATTCTAACGTGAAATTGGATATTTATTGGTGACAGATGGGGCACGCCGGTTTCGCGGATCACGTGGGGCAATCAATCATACGGTTACGCTATATCGTCTGCACTCTTTGGCGTAATGAATTGCACCTACTGAAATAACGGGTCAACCAAGGCTATTTAGAAAAAAATAACCGTAATTTTAAACTGTTTGGATTTTTTTCATTTGTGCCTCGCATGTCAAATAATTTCGCTTCTTGTCCAGTTTATCGACAGTTTGCCTACCGTATAGTTGATCAAGGTGGTTGCTATTTTTTCAGAATAATAAAATTACCGTTACATGGTGAAATTTATTTTCTTTTTCAATTTGTTATTAAATATCAAATATATTCAAAAATATTCAAACCATTTACCAGATTGTCAATTCGAAGAGTAAATATAAGTTTTCAGTTCTCTAATATAACAGTTTGAAAATGTTGGGAGTCAATTCTTTGATCAATTAAGAAAAGAGTATAAAAGAGTATAAAAAAGTATAGGAGTATATAAAAAAGTATAAGAGTATATAAAAGAGTATGAAAGAGTATAAAAGAGTATAAAAGAGTATAAAAGAGTATAAAAGAGTTGTGCTTCGATTGAAAAATGTTTAATGCTGATCCTTACCATATACAAATAATTCTAGTCACGTTTTTTATTTAAAATTAAATGACAATTTATGCAGTCGAGTAATAATTTTAGATTTTAATATGGTAGTTAATCACCTACAAATTGTAATTGCGATTGGAACTGTAATAATTATTGTTACCGATATAAATTAAGCTCAGGTATTATCTGCCCCTACAGGAGTTTAAACATAACCCACAATCTGAATATAGATCTGACAAAATACAAAAGAAAACATCAAATTAGTATATTGATTTGAAAAAACAGCACAAACAATGATAAATATAATAAAAAGATCTTGATGTATGTCTTGAGAATAAATATCAGTAATTAAGTAACAGCCCCACTTTATGGCATGATTTATTCGGTTTTAAAATGCTGTGAGTAATTTAATCTCATGCATGATATCTTCATTGAATCTGAGTATTGAAGCTTTCAGATTCTTTATTGATTTATAATCAACATCGTGTAGCAATGATTCATCGTTATCTGGGGTATCTGAAATGAGTTTGTCACTTATAGCAATTGATACTCTTTGGACAGAGTATCATAATTCAGAGAGCAGTCTTGACAAATAACCTTAGAATGTTCTCTCATCGCTCTGGGGATGTCATTAACACGATTGTAATTTATTAAGCTTCTGTCTGGTTGGCCGACGAGCTGCCTACTCAACGCTGCCGTGGGGCTTTACTGGTTTAAACCTTACTGAAACTCACATATATATATATTGAAAGTGTAAAATGAGGAAAAAAAGGAAAAGAAAGGAAATGAGGAAAAAAGAATCCAAGTTGACCCTTATACATTGAGAACAAGTAACTTTAAGCACAAGTGGATCAAGGTAAAATTAATGGCTCCGTAGACCACCGCCCTTAAACTTGTACCTCAGTAGAAGATTTTGCTTGCATGATGCCGTAATCCCAACTCTGGATTACGTTGCTCGCTTAGCAGGACGTAAATGCAAAAGAGGCAAATCGCTTCTTCGCGAAGGATGGTTTGTGACCACTTTTAGGAGGGACGTAACGGCCATCCCGTGATACTCTCTGGAGCGCCAAACGACTGCTGTGTCACTGAAAGCTCAAACGATCAGCCCAAAAAAGGGAGTAAAGTCACTGCTACATAAGTTATAGTTGGCTTCAACAAGCACCAGTTTCCAGATTTAAATTTTGCAGACTACGAAGCTTTAACTCGGTGCTTTAAACTTTCAAAATTTATGCCACGAGTTTTGTTCATTACAATTATTACTCTAAATTGTAAGAACCAACTGAAACATACAAAACACCCTTTTGTAGGAACCATTTAAGCAAATGAATAATTCGCACTCCGGATTATATTCTATTTAAGAACATTTGATTTTTACATTTACTTTTTATTTAACATTTTACATTTAACATTTTACATTTAACATTTAACATTTAACATTTTATTTGTTTATATTCCTTTTACCCTGCGAACTTACGACTTAATTATAAGAATGAGTCTAGGTTAATAATTTTCTACCCTAATTTTTACATATTTTCTTTTATAAAAAATAAAAAAATAATAATAATAAAATAAAATAAAAACATCCGTTAAACAGATGGGTAAACAGAAGATCCTATTCGGATCTTAGACTAGGAATCCGGACGCTGAGAACGACAGATAAATATTACAATTCAATAAAAATCGACATAAAACACGTTTTCTCTGAAACACATGGTTAAACGTTTTTTATAAACTTTTTTTTTCAACAGAGCGACATAGACGAAACAAAAAATATTTGGAGGATTCATAATAAATAAATAGTTGATCCCTTCCTTTTTTGTTTGATGACCCTTCGATGAACAATTTGTATCTTGTCTAATTCGCTGAAAAATATTAATAATTGAAATTTACTTTTTTAAAATTATTGAAAAATAATAGTTTTTAGAGTCAATGCATCGCTATAATGAAAGCTTGTCGGTTTTTAAAAGCTTCTGCTGGTGAAGAGAAAATAGCAAGTGCATATTGCCTGTTATAAGAAACATCTTAAGCAGTTTTCAGTGAACGAGGTAAAATGCGGCTTTTCCTCTGTATGCTAAAACTTTGATCTTCGTCAACGTCATCTGTTATCGAGTTAGAGATTATTAAGTTGTGGTTAGCCGTACGAGAATTCCCTGGGGGGTGTATTGGGTACGGTTACCAGAAACCCACCGGGAGGAGTAAAACAACAAATCATAAACCAACTACCACACGTTGCAGCTGGACATCATTGTAATTGGATATTTCAAATGGTAAGTAATTTCTCCCGGCAATCGGTTTATACGAAGATGATATTGTCCGATAGGAAACTAGAAGTCAATGAAAACGGCATGGCGGTTGTTTCTTGTTGATTTGTCTATCGTCGTTAATATACCAGTTGTGAAGCAATTATTAAAACCTTGTCTTATAATTCTCAACATGACACATAATATCTTTGTTGGAATTATTACAAGAAATACAACCCTCTTGTCGCTCCTTTTCTTTCCTTTGTGTTTTTCTCTTCCTTTCTTTGCATTCACGTTCCTCTCATTAATCTACTTCGTTCACTGCACTTTTATTTTTAATTTCCATTTTCGCGTTTTTTATGCTTTTTTACTTTTATTTGTATTCACCTTTTTCCGTTGTGTATTTTCTCTTTGCAATTTTTATTCTTTTAATTTTATTTATTTATTTATTTTATGTATTTATTTTATTCTTTTAATCCATGCTTTCGACACTCTTTTGTTATTAACCATTTCATGCATTATTCCCTGCATTGTTTTATCATCACTTTTAAAGTACAAAATTACTCATTGATCCGGGTGACAGAATTACTACCAGTTTCAGCATAAATAAAACACGTTGAAAAAGTTTTTGAGAAGAAAGTTATCAAGCCATGTAATATAACTTTTTATCCTATTCTCATAAAACAGACTAAAAAGTTTTCTAGTTATGCGCATCAGTTATCATGTTTTTACGACCTTCTCCGCAACTTATAATATTCTTATACTTTATCACGTTCGTCAAAGATAGGAGTATAATGAAAGTCAATAATTGGTCAATTTTTCGAAAGAAATGGTTGGCCTAGGTGCTAAGAGGGAAACGTGGCGATTTAATTAGAATCGGAAACACGGATCGTATTATGACCATACCGACGTTGGCGCGTGTCGAGCATTTTCAGCGACCCCTGAGATTTTGGATTCCTGAACGTGACTCGCAAGCTCGACGTATTCCGTCTCAAGCATCAGAAGAGAGGTGCCGAGTGATAAGCAGTTAAACTCGACATTGCTCTCAGCTATCTCACCTAGAGCTTTCCTGTAATTTCTTTGACTGTCTAAAGTACTCTTCATTTATTCTTGCTCTGGAGGAAAACTAGGTTGAAAACTTCCCCACTTGCCGTTTATCACATAACTTTTATTATTTCAACTTATTAAACTTTATTTGATTGATTTACTGCTCTTTTTATTTCACTTTCAAAATAAATTTTCACTTATCAACAACCAGTCTCCTTTAAAATAATTCCAGGAAGATTTTGAGGGAGTAGAATTTAGTAAAAAGTTGTGCATTGCATAACTTCACAATGTAGATTGTTGAACTAAGAATCTTTCCAAAACGTTTTAGGAAGATTTTTATAAACAAAGTAGTCAAAATCTTCTAATTAAATTTATATTTACGACCGATACGTTTCGTCTGAGACTCACAAAATTTATTGGGTAAATATCATAAATTCAAACTCTTTTTATGCATCTCATATGAAGTTCTGTATAAAATTGAATTTAAAATTGTATAAAATTGTATTTAAAATTGTATTTAAAATTGTGTAAAATTGTATTTAAAATTGTATAAAATTGTATTTAAAATTATATAAAATTGTATTTAAAATTGTATAAAATTGTTTAAAATCGTACTTAAAATCAAAATGTATTAACCGAATTTCTATTAGTCTATACAGCCTCAATATCAAAAATAAACTGTAATTAATAATTGTAAATTTCATTTTCTACTTAATTTATTATTTATTCATTAACTTATTTATTGTTAATAATCTCCATCAATTCGAAAGAAAAGAAAAGTCGGTCATTAGTATTCTTGATGAGACTTGACGTTGATGAGCTTAACCATGTTTTGAAAATAGAACAGAAAGACCAGAAATCAATAAACCCCAAAGCATTAATCATTGTAAAATCATAATTAATTGAAAAAGGTATTTTTCTATTAACTTTAGTACGTGTTAATATTTTGCTCTACTTACTTAAAAATTTCTCCGGAAGAGAATGGCGATTAAAAGACCATAAATGTAAGACTCACCTGGAACAAATAAGAAAAAGATTTTATTTAACGAGATAGCAATTTTATCCAAGAAAATATCAAGAAACTATTTTAATGAATAATTATCGTGATTTCATGATTAATTATTTTCTACATTAATGTCTCATTACTAAAAATTTAGTAAGTACCCTACAATTTCCATTTGCTTAAAAATTGATTATTATCATTAGGTAATAATGACTGTATTTTGTATTCCATTTTGAAAGAAGAATTCCAGACAAGATAACCTATCTTATGCAAAATATATTAAACTGGAAAGAAGTTTGAATCAAATATGTTCCTTGTTTCAAGTACACCGCGGAATTGAATACGAACGATCAAATTATGATATTGATTCAATAAGGAAATAAATACTGAAGTACCGTTCGTTTGAAACAATGGTACATTTTCTCGATCTGAGAAAAGGAAATATCGAATGGAATTCCATTGGGAACTGTAAATATTACATTAAAGAGTATCAATAAATTAAGAATACTTAAATTAATCCAAGAAATTAAAAGGCAAATGGACAATCGGATTCAGTGTGCAAAAGATACAAAAACGTTTGGGCATTCTATGTCATTAACATTGTGAGGGTGGCCAAATAAATAAAAATAAGAAATAATCTTTAAACAATTTATTGTCAAATTAAAACTGTTCTCTTGTACACCTGATTTCAGATTTACTCTTCATCCTTTCTGCCCTACAAAGTAAAAAGAACGTAACTAACAATGAAAACATTGTTACTTAGTTTTTTTTTAAGTAAAAGGAACGTAACTAACAATAAAAATATTGTTACTTACTTTTTTTAAGTAAAAAGAACGTAACTAACAATGAGAACATTGTTACTTACGTTTTTTTTAAATAAAAGGAACGTAACTAACAATAAAAATATTGTTACTTACTTTTTTTTAAGTAAAAAGAACGTAACTAACAATGAGAATATTGTTACTTAGTCTTTTTTTAAGTAAAAGGAACGTAACTAACAATAAAAATATTGTTACTTACTTTTTTTTAAGTAAAAAGAACGTAACTAACAATGAGAACATTGTTACTTAGTTTTTTTTAAGTAAAAGGAACGTAACTAACAATAAAAATATTGTTACTTACTTTTTTTTTAAGTAAAAAGAACGTAACTAACAATGAGAATATTGTTACTTAGTCTTTTTTTAAGTAAAAAGAACGTAACTAACAATGAAAACATTGTTACTTAGTTTTTTTTAAGTAAAAGGAACGTAACTAACAATAAACATATAGTTACTTACTTTTTTTTTAAGTAAAAAGAACGTAACTAACAATGAGAATATTGTTACTTAGTCTTTTTTTAAGTAAAA
>WNHD01004649.1:0-10996 GCA_011057455.1 Ganaspis sp. Gsp50 | reverse complement strand
CTACTCAATTTGAGAAATGTGAAGTTTGCCATTAACTTAATTTGAAACTTTATTAAAATTGAGACACATCAGAAGTGAGTTTTAGTTTTTTCTGTGTAATTGTGAGTATTTTTCCATAACATTAATTGTTTAATTGTTAATAATTCATTATAAAACTTACACTTCATTATTTTGGACAGTGCGAGGCAAAACCGGGTACTACTCGCCGTTCTCTATTTTATACAGTAAACGTTATTACTTAATTCTATAATTGATTTTAATCTAAAATCTTATTTATAATTAAATAAAATTGTTAAAACCTACAGATAAACATAATTTTATGTGAGAATTTGTAAAAATACCAAATAAGCTGATAAATATTGTCAAAATTTGCAATTTAAAGTGTTTATTTATTATTTATGATTTAAAATTAATAATTTAATAAAATTTGGATTCAAAGTTACTTGATTTTACGTAAATATAGTTACATAAGTTAACAACTGAGCAATCTTTTAAAAATAGTTGACATTTTATATATTTTTTTAATGGAAAAACCGGGTAGTTTGGATTTTTTCGAAAAACGTGGTTTAAAACAAATAAAAAATTTTTTTTTTAGTAACTATCGATATTTTCTTATGTAATTAAATAGTCAATGAAGAAATGTTAGGACTAATAAAATTTTTTTGTAAGATCGCTTTTTTGTAAACGATCTTTTTGCACACAGTACCCGGTTTTGCCCCACCTTCCCCTATATATAGGAATTAATGTAGGAATTTATAAAGGAATTGGTACACGAATTTATATAGGAATTGATATAGGAATTGATTTCAAGTAAGATTTTATGTAGAAAAATGTATAAAGTTTTATATGGATTTTTATGTGAGATTTTTTGAACGAGAGATTCACAAATGATTTCAAATGTGTTTTTATGCAAGATTTCATGTAGGAAAAATTTATTTATTAGTACAAACAATATTATATACATAAATTTTTGGACGTGTTCAACGCAACCATTAAAAATGTGCTTGCTTAAGACTTTTTTCAAAAGTAAGCATCCTTTCGGCTTTAGAAAGATCATTGTCCGAGAGCAGCCTGTTTTAACATGTATATAAGTTTGGAATCAATTGCGAGAGAAATTGTTGTGCGCCACCACTCGATGAAAGACGGAACCTGATTCTCGACTGATTGATCCCTACTGAAATTTCCTATATGGGATCCTATACGTAGGGTCCTATATAAAAAATATTATGGGATCCTGCATAGGGATCAATAAGGCGAAAATCAGGTTCCGTCTTTCATCGAGTGGTGGCGCACATTAATTTCTCTCGCAATTGATTCCAACCTAATACATGTTAGAGGAAGCTGCTCTCAGACAATCTTTCTAAAGCTGCAAGCATGCTTACTTTTAAAAAAAGTTTTAAGCGAGCACATTTTTGATGGTTGCGTTGAACACGTTCAAAAATATATGTATATAATTTTGTATGTGGAATCCTATGTAGGTATTTTCAGTAGGGTTGAGTTAAAGACAAACCAAGTTGGATACAGGAAGTTAGGTTTCAACTTCATAACTTGTATTTTTGTAACGAGTATTTAAATATATATCCTCTTATTACATAAATAGAACATATATATGTATATAATCTTCTTTAAATATCATATATTTTTATTGAACGAAAACGACATAAACAACTAACTTTTCAAGATTAAAGCAATCATGAAACAGATGTGCACACACGGAAAAAATATGTTGTCGAAAACTCAGGAAATTATTCAGAAGTATTGGATACAGGTGAAAATTTGACGATTATTTAAAAACTTCCATTAGTTTTTATACACGGAAAAAATAAGTGCGTGAAGATTTCATTGACAGTAGGTACTCGAGTTTTGGATGGGACACAAATTTGCAAAACTGTCAAATAATGTACGTGAAAGAATTTAAAATTTGCTCGAAAAATTAAAAGAAAAGTCAATGAATTATTCCAGTACAATGTACTGGACTCGTGGTACTAGAATAATTCATTGACTTTTCTCAATTTTTTCATATAAATTATTTGAAATTCTTGACGATTTTTGTCCCATTCAAAAGTCAAGTACTGTCAAGGAAATTTTCAAGTACTTATTTTTTCCGTGTAGTGAACGTTAATCATAAATTCAGGAAACGTGCAGCAGAAACTTAAAATTATTTCTGATTGAAACTTAAAAATTCTTGCAATGACTCGAAAATATTCTTGAAGCAAGAATAAGTTCTTAAGCATATTCTTGTTTTACGAATTCTCTTCTCTTAGTGCACTATTAGTTCATGAAAAATAAAAAAAATAAAACAATAGAAAATTGTAATGTAGCAGCGAGTGGAAATATGTAAATAAATAATACCTTATATGGCTTCAACATAAAACGAAGTTCTCCAGATTCATTCAGTCGTTCCACTGTATCAGCATCCTGAAAAGAAAAAATAAAATATGTATTTTTTGCATTTTAATAAATTAAAATTAATTTTGAGAGCCCAGGTGCGAATTGACGGTCGGCCCACGGTTGGGCCAACCTCCAATTTGATAATGGTTCACCAATCAATGGCGCCGATGGTCCAGCCAGCTATACTGACCCCGGCCCAAGGTTGGCACGACCCAACATGCCGACCGTCGGCTAATCATAGTTGGTTCATCCTGCAGATAGCATAGTCGGGTATTATCTGGCCGACCGTAATCATTAATTAAGTTATACTTATACAAATATAAATTAATCATTCTATCAATTAAATTAAACAAATATTAACAGTTTAGAACATATAAACATATAATTAATTAAAAGCCGAAACAGAAAACTTCTTATTAGTTACGAAGAATTGAACACGGGTGTACCAGCTGCCAGTTCGATCCGCTATAACCATCAGTGGGCTATTCGACCTGTTATAAGGTCGGTCAAAAAGAAAACGGAGAATGTGATGCGCAAGGCATGGCTATGTTTGCGGAGCTGTATAACAAAAAAACTAATTGAAGAAAACACTTTTTATTTTTTGAAAATTAAAGAACAACTCAATAGTTATCAAGCATTAATAAAAGTCAATTATGTAGAGCGAGAGTGCACTTAAAATCCAATAAATGCACCATGCTTGAAGGGCTTACGTTTGACTGCGTTTATAATGTAATAAGTAATTGGAAAAAATAATTTCTGACTTTCGTAGATTGATTTTGGCTTTGTCCGATTGTTTCAGATCGATGAGTCGTTTCCAGTAGTTTCTGATGCGCTGAATCCGAATCCGACAATTAAAACTTTCAATCACGTCAAGATTTTTAGAGAAGTGGGGGTATAAATCCACTAAAAATTACGTTTCTGGCATTTTATGAAAATTTGTATTTTGTCAAATTGAAACTTTATTAAAAATTTTATGAAAACCTAGTAGTTTACCAACTAATTGCGACATATTCAACAACATTTCAAACTAGCTACTTAGGAGTTTTTGGGGTCTCTGAATTTGAATATCATTCTGAACGGCGGATCCAATATGTCGAATAAATGTTTGAAGAATTATTGGATTTACTATGGAAATTTGTTACCTCTAACTATAGCAACCTTGAAGCGAATCAGTTTAATTTTTAAAAAATTCATCCGCTATATTGGATTTGCCATTTTGAATTTTTGAAATATGATTCCATATTCGAATACAGTGACTCCAAAAACCCACAAGTAGTAAAATAAGCTTCAAGAAAATCTGTTTGTTTTTTAGAAAATTCGTCCGCCATATTGCATCCGCCATTTTAAATGTTAAAAATCCGATTCCATATTTAAATTCAGCTACTCCAAAAAACTTTAAGTAACAAGCTGCTGAGAGTAGTTAAAAAGTAGTAAAACATACTACTTTTTTTCAGTGATGCCTAAAACGCGATTTTTGGTGGTTTCATCCCCCACTTTTCTGAAAATCCTCAAGTGATGGAAAGTTTCCATTGACAGATTCGGATTCAGCGCATCAAAAACTACTGGAAATGATTCATCGATCTCAAACAACCGGACAAGGCGGACTCGGACGGATTGATAATTTTCTCAACTGATAATATTATACTAGAGGAGTCCGGGGTTACTTGAGACAGGGGACTTATTGCATGGGATTTAGAGAGCACACAAACTGATTACTCTTGCACTTATATATGTATGTATTGGATTATTCTGATTATGCATCTTCTTTTTAATTATTAGTAAATAAATTAATGTATTTATATCAGAAATACTTACACCAATATACTGTCCATCGATGAAAAGTTGTGGCACTTGGATTGTGGTAGAATCAATTCTCTCTTTCAATTCGGTTTGACTCTCAGTACTCATGAACATATCACGCTCTTCGTACTTAACCAAATGTGTCCTCAAAATTTGTTTGACTTTCATACATGCATAATATGTTTCTCTCACAATTCCCATAGTAGTTGTATACACCACTACTTTGCCCTCATCTTTCACTTTGTAATTCTGAAAAAAGAACAAAACTTTTATTAAATGTAAGTCTTGATAAAAATGTTATAAAAAAGAAGAAATGTTAGTAGTCAACAGTATTAGTTGACCACTTAAGGGCATCTGATAGGAAATGACGTATGATAAAATTTTTATTTCTTTTTATAAACATTATATTTTATTTAAAAATAATGAATATAATGTCTTTCTGAAAATTGATAGGTATTTATAAAATATCTTGAGAGTGGACTGTCTGATATTATTTTACTGTTATTTTTTTTAAAAAGTAATGAGTACAAACTCAAGAAAGTGTACTATAATATAAAATTAAATAAAATTATTTTTATATTAAAAGACAATAAAATGACACCAGACAGACCATGAAAATGATGTCTTTAAATTATATATATCAATTTTCAGAAAAAAAAATATTCATTACTTTACGAGTGAAACTGAAGAGAGCTTATTCTTTCTAAAAATAATTGTAAGTGAGAAACACTTTCATGACACACTTAAAGGTTTCCTACGATGATTCCCAAAGTTTGAAAGCAGTTTCGAGTTTAACTGTAAGTAGTGATATACTAATAGGTCGATAAACAAACTTACCGACATATTAGTTTCTCACAACTTACAGTGTCATTGGAAAACAAATTGCTTTGTAACTTTGGCAATCATTGCAGGAAACCTTCAAGTGTGCCATGAATCACTGCGACTTATTATATATTATTTTTGAAAAGAAACTTGAGAAAAACATAAAAATTAAGGTAGATTCCTAAAATATATCAACCGAGTTCTTGGACATGGCTTTAATGGAGAGTAAGTAGGTCACTCGGTTCAAGAGTGAAATCTCACTCTAACAGAGTGAACAATCACTTCACACTTTTAGAGTGAATTTTTCAGTCTTAAACGGAGTGACCCAATTTCCACTTCATTGAGAGTGATATCTCATTCCAAAAAATTTAGAGTGATATCGAAATTAATGCACTTTTCCCACTGTGCACCGATTAGACGCTTTAATTATAGTTAGATTAGATCATCTAGTCTAGACCAAGATGTGTATAAATTTTAACGATTTGGCTAATAAGCTAGAAAAAAGTGATTGAAAAAAAAAACAGGAAATATTAGACAATATGTTAATTTAAAATGACAATATATTTCTATAAAATCATATGTCAATTAACATAATAAATAAAGACATTGTCGAATTTGTTTCCAGAAATGATTAAAATTTTAAACGGTTTTTTGTAACATAACTTATGAATTATATTTAATGATTTAGATTTCGAGAGACAAACTTGAATAGCTTTTTTTTTAAATGTGTTAACTAGTCAAAGAAGAATAATATTAAAAATACTTTCACTGACACTCCTTCTAGAGTGTATATATATATACATTTTAAAATTTAATATATAGGTACAGTAATATTCTTACATTTCTAAAATCTTTAAAAAACAGATGGCAAATTTTTAATAATTTCTGCAAAATTTATGAGAAATTGAAAAAATTGGGATTTTTCTATTTAGAATGCTTTTCTTCTAAAATGTTATTAAACTTAGTTTATTATAATTGTAGTAGCTATTGATGACTTTATGTTTTTGAAAATTTACGTAACGCAATTTACAAAAATGTACCAATTATATAAAAAAAATTCAAATTTACATTAGTCATGAAAAATTCAAATTTAACATCTTTGTTCGTTTAATTGTGGAAATAAGAGCAATGCACTTTTAAAAGACGTCTTGTTAATTCCTACTACATGTTATGTAACAATATTTGGAGATATAATAAATATATACCTATATACATGGAAAATTTTCAGTTCAAAATATGCTTCAAGTTCTAAATTAGTTAGTGAAATTCTTATCTTGCATTTCTTAAAATATATATATTTCACTTGAAAAATAATGCATTACGCATATACCTACTAATTCAAATAGAACTTAAGTGTTGTTTTCGTCACTTTTCTTTTATGAAAGATGTTCTTGACGTGGATCATTGATAGTAACTTGACCTTGCCATATAATATAAATAATCAAATTGACAAATGAATTTTAATCTTCAGTTATTATCGCCATTATATTTGTAATCAGTCAAATTTTTCAGTTTATGATTCCAAGTAGTAACGGACATTTGAGAAAGCAACTCACCACGGACACTACTATTCACTGAGTACTTATAACGGAACTTTA
This sequence comes from Ganaspis sp. Gsp50, assembly GCA_011057455.1. Lineage (NCBI taxonomy): Eukaryota > Metazoa > Arthropoda > Insecta > Hymenoptera > Figitidae > Ganaspis > Ganaspis sp. Gsp50. The sequence continues at coordinate 4,385 of WNHD01004649.1, read as the reverse complement.
CCTGCCTAGAGAACATCCAGCAGCCAGCAAGATGGGATATTTTCTTCATACCGCTAATTTCATCGCTCTTATCTTAAGAATGAATCCATGTTCCTAATACCTACTTCAGGAAAGTATATTTTTATAAAGCTATTTTATCTTCCTTAATAGAAGAATTTACTTTCTATTTATTTATATAAATCTGTCAGAAAAATGTAGACTCTACGCTAAGCATTCATGCAAGAAAAAACTCTTTTCAAACTAATATAAATTTTCTCAAATTAATAGATTACCTGATGATTATTAAAAACAATAAATCTATGAAGTAAAGGCAGAATACTACGCAAAGATCCTTAAAAAAGTGATTAGTTTCACATTATTTTTTATGTCAAATTTGATTTATTGGCAATTTGAGAATTTTTATGAAAATTTGTGATTATTTAATATGGCCAGAAACGTATTTTAATCTAAGGCTAGTTTTAAGTACAAGATAAGAAATTTCTTTATTATCATCAATTTATATCATTAGGTGACACGCTTCAAACCGCTTTAAGGGGGGGGGGGTTAGGTATTAAAGTTTTTTTTGCAATTTATATTTTAAAATTTTAAAAGAATGCACAATATCTCAGGAATATTGTGTCCAAATTTCAAGTCGATCGGAACAAAATTAACCAAGTTATGAGTATTTAAGCGTTCGCTGCTCTAACCCGTGCTATACAATAAGAAGTGACGCTAAAAGTTTGTTACTGAATTTCCAACTGAGTTTTAATTATTGCTATAACCATATTTATTACTAAAAACCATTTGATGAAAGCTCTTTCCTCTAAACAATTGTTGAGTTTTATTTTGAAGTTTTAGTGTGTAAACTTTTAAAGCCTTTTTCTGAAACTTATTGTTATTTTTGAAGTCCGTGTTCACCATAACTTAAAATCTACTAAACCAATTGTTTTGAAATTTGGCACACTACCTCGTCACATAATTTTAGTAAGTATTCCTGGGAGCTTCTTCGTTATTTTTAATCATTATTAATTTTACAATAACAAATTAGCCGATTTTTCAGTGAAAATCGAAAGATTTGACTTCAAAGTGCTACGAAAAATTGAAAAATCAAAATAAAAAAAATCCCCTCCAGGGTTACCTCGAGAAACATCTCCTTTAACAAATACAGTTTGCTTTTTTTTGTTTCAGTTGATTTTTTTGCAAGTTACAATGAACACCGAGAAGCAACTTTGTTAACTTTTATATAAAAATTGATTAAACTATCTGATACTGTCTGTATCGCAAAAAAAATCTTAATAACATGTAATTTTCTCACCGAATTAACCTTACCCCTTCCCCCTTTAAATGCAATAAGCTGTAAATACCAGAAAAATGTATCTGCATCAACATTCACTTTTTGTTAGTACACAAGTGGTGTAACACAGTGACAATGATTTCACATTTTTATGGAGAACTAGCTCGAGCTGAAATTTAGGCCCTAGTTTGAAGCTAAATTTTCAGAGTCTGTTAGGTTTTAAGGACATATGATGGAATATGACGTCAGTGGTCACATGACCTATACGCAAAATTTGACCCCGGTTTTACTCCTAGAATAATGAACATAGAATTCTGAAATTTGGTAGACATTCATAAAATATCATCAGCAACTATGATTGTCTGTCTGGTTCAAGTTTATTGATATTTTTATTTAAAAACAATTTTATAAAATTATACACTACACATGGTTAATTTTACAAGATTTTTTTCAAACAAAAATATCAATAAACTCGTACCTACACTGAGAAAAATGGATAATATACGATAACATATATATAATAATACTAAACAACTGAGTAGCTGAGTTGGAAAAGGCCTAGCGTTTTGCGGTCATGGATTGAGGGTTCGCGCCCGCTAGCCTAGAGTTTTTTCCGGCACGTGAGGTACTTAGAGCGGAAGATTTGACGTTGAGGACTTGTTTGTGTGACATTTCGAGACTTGGAAATCATACACATTCAAAACTCAACTGTCGATAAATCGGCCTTACTCACAATCAGTTAAGGTTTACCGTAGTTTCTCTTAACTCTGGTCAGAAAGAGCCAGGTGAATACGAATAATTCTAATATGGGTGGTGTAAATGGAGGTAAGATGGGAGTAGGCAGGCTAAGAGGAGTTGGTATCAAAACCGAATGGTACAAGTAAATATTAATAATATAATATATAGCGTACATGTATGAATAAATAAATTTCTCTTTAAAAATTTGTTGAAATTTGCGTATTCTCATACGCATTATAAAATTATCTAGTTCATAATAAGCGTTAATAATAATTTTAATCGTTATCAATATAAAAAGATTATAAATGTTAAGCATAATCATCTATACGTCAAGGTTTATGATCTGAATTGTAAATATCTAACATTAATCATCCACTTTTTTCAGCGTGCAGAGGGATCAACCTGATGATATTTTATGAATGCCTGTACCAAATTCCAGAATATATTCATTATTATAGAAGTAAGACCGGGGACAAATTTGGCTTATGACTCACGATCACTAACGTAATATTCCATCACATCTCCTTAAGAGAAGTAAATTAGATTGTGAAGGCAATGCAATTTAGACCCAACTTTCATTCAGAAAAATAGAAATTTCGATTGCAGGCACAAGAACCCGTGTGGAATGATGTCTGGACGGGCATTGCCAAGACGATCTTGATTGAAAATCGAAGAATTTTGGCCAAGACGGTCTTGATTGCAAATCAAAGACATTTTGTCAATACGTCTGTCCGGGCCTCGACCTGGGCCAGTCCAGACGGGCTTGACTGTAAAAACGACTAAGTGTAAACAAAACGGTCTGGCCGGGTCCCGACCGGGACCAAGACAGACCGGCTTGGTTGAAAAGTAGATTGTCGTCTAGACGGTCATCATATTTTTTTTTTCAGTAAATGGGTGAATTTCATAATACGGTAAAGTAATTCATTATGCTATCCGTTTCCAGGTACATGCAGTATAATAGTCGAGAAGATAATTATGTTAGAAGTGACAAAATTGTATTGATTTTTTTCTTTTCTGTCCAAGTCCAGAAACATTTTGGGTATTTGGACGGGCGCTGGTCAGACCGTCCGGTTTCGCTACCCAAGTGTGTAGAAACTTTGGGGATCTGCACGGGCGCTGGCCAGACCTTTCATTTTTGTAATCGGGCTTTGTCCAAACGGTCTTGATATGGCGCTGGCCAGACGGTCTAGTCAAGACCAAATCGTGGATAGAACGTAAGAGTTCTGGTCAGCGCCCGTCCAGATCCCCAACATTTTTCCACACGGGAAGTGGCTCACAATGTAATTAGGGTCTATAGTTATATATATAGACGGAAAAAAATGCTGGAATTGCATGTTCTATAGTAAGAAAAATACTACATTTTGTAGTTTCTACATCTACTATTGTAGTTGGCTTAGAAAGCTTACATTGTACTAATTAATGGTCGTAAAGTTTCATTTACTTTAGAATTGTGGTATTAAGTAACTATTAGGTTCGCTTTGTCCGTCATCATTTTCCTGACCCCCCTCCCTCTGTTTGCCGAACGATTTGACCTAGAGACTTGAAATTTGGTACACATACACTCTAAATCTGAATCAGTCAATATTGACTGAGAATTTTATAAACAAAAAATTCTTCTCTTAGAGTTTAAAATATTTGATCTAGAGAGTTAAAACTATGTATACCAATGTATTATTATATAAAAAATAAAAAAATATATTATATTTTATTTTAGTTTTTTTTGGTACTACCGATTACGGTTTTATACCCTCCTCTACTACTAATTTATAATACTCTACTAATTTGCGTCCACAGACGACTTTAATAGAAGTACTCGCATTTGCCTGGACCGCCTGTGATAGGCTTGCTCGCCAGTGGGTAGGAAAACTGTGGAAAACCTACCCAGAGTAAAACCGGTTACCGACAGTCGGGTTTCAACGGTGTGTGCCGGATAATGTATCGACAGCGCACACCGTTGACCCTCGGCATCTAATCTCCTGCTCGAGTTATCTCACGAGTCGGAGAAAAATCCTCAACGAACGGGAACTCGAACCAGCGATGGTTCGCAGCGTCCGCAAAGTCCAAGTTCTCATCCAACTGAGCTAACTTGGTCGGTACAAAATATATTATATTTAATTTAGTTATTTTAAGATTATAATGAGAAAACCATAAATTTTTCAAATGTTAAATCTAAGTTATGGATTGATATTTAGACAATCAAAATACAATTTCTTTTTCATTACAATAAAAAATATTAAATATTAAGACTCTGTCCGAATGTAGGTAAAAAAAGAGTAGTAGGGTAAAACAGGGGGAGTTGGCCATGTGGGAGAGATGGCCAATTCAAATATTTCATAGAATTTACCTGTAAATATCACTTATTATAGGTTAATCT
>WNHD01004648.1:0-24872 GCA_011057455.1 Ganaspis sp. Gsp50 | reverse complement strand
CCGTTTTAACAAGGAAAATAGTTTCTGCGCAGCGTTTGCGTCAAGAATATTTTTCCATTGTTGAGAGACCTTTAAGAGTGGGAGTCCGTCGTGACGTGCAGAACTCAGGTTAGGTTCGTATCTGGAAACACATCAAAGCCAAGATTGTACGTGGATGAATCCACGTGAACTTTTTTGATGGTTTTTTGATGGAGCAGTTACGGAAAACATCCCGCAAACTATGCACCGTTTTCGACGACGCAAGGATGAGTGGGGGAACCCACCGCAGTTTTAATTATGACTCACGGCCAGGCCATTAATTGAAGAAGAAGAAGAAGAAGAAAACTCCCGGCCTCTACGAGTTTGTTCGAGGTGTTCGAATGGGCGCTTAAACTTAAATCGATAATATCTTGATAACTGTTGGGTTTTTTATAAAATGTAAAAGGAGTGTTAGAATTGTTTTAGAGACCACTATATCCTTCTAATATAAACGTTGTAACATTCTGATGATTTCACTAAAATCCACTAAATTTTAGTCCCAAATATTCAAAAATTGCACCGGAACTTCGGCGCTGTGCTGTCCACTAAAATATTCAAAAATTGCACCGGAACTTCGGCGCTGTGCTGTCCACTAACTTTATTTGCATGGCATTTCCACGATTATACTCTAATATAGAGTATAGATATAATTATATTATATTATTATAATTGCATTATTGAATTTAATTATTTTCTGCTATATTTACAATAAATCTATTCTAGAGATGACCAAATAAGTGACATTTTGCAAGTTTCTTGATGAATGCTTTTACTTACTGTCCGGCTTCCTGATTATCGAAAAATTATGTATTCTAGTGGGTGGGTCTCCTTGTGACATGAATCTACACACCAAACCTTTCTCGATTTTCCGGGTATTTACCTTCCTGCAAAGCGGACATGTGGTTTTAAATTTTACAGGAGAATAACCCGCTTAAATCTTGGATTATAATCCAAGATTCAGTTCTGCCAAGATTTACTTGAAGAGCTTACGTACTACTATCTGTAGAGTTTCCCGTGAGACCTCAAAGATTCTTTACTTTACAAACATTATCTGGACAATTTTCCAATTTTCTGCTTTGTTTATTTCTGTCTTTCCAGCTTCTTGGAGTATTCTTCTCAAGATAAGCAGAATCAGTCTAGCTTGTGTGAAAATTACTTGTGTCTTTTCAACTTCATTGCATGTATAAAACCATAAGAGATGTTAGGTATGACTAGGTTGTAATAGCTCTTGTAGGATTTGACTACATTCATTCTTTTTATTGCACACGTAATAGAAAAACACTTGGGATTCTTTAAATGTTCAACGACATTTTTGGAATATTGAAACTGGAATTCCCGAGAAGTTTAGGAAGCACTAAAATGTCGTAGTGTATCAGAGAATATTGGACGCGGAACTTTCTGAGAAATTTATTCTTCTGATATATAACAAACTGCAAACTGTATTGTTTTTAATTGAGTGAAATGGTTAGCTTTATAAGCAACTAATGATTATAAAACATGTCACACGATTAAATTTGGACAACATGTAGGTAGTATATTAACAGAGTTTCGGTTACTTTTAACTGACACGATTTCTCAGAGTTCCTAGAAATGTAATTTTAATTTTTAAAGGACTTCTTCTTTTAATATTCCTACAAGCGGACATTTTAATGTTTTCATCACATTTTTTGCAGCTTCCAGTTTCAATATTCCGGAAATGTTGTGGATTATTTATGAAGATTATATTATATTTACAGAAGATTTTTTCAGTGATAGGGTCACATCTTCATCCTCTCGTAAACATTTCAAGCCTAAGATTTCCAGACAAACTAATAGTCATAATCATGCATGATTATCCAAATTGTTTAACCCTTTCTTCTTTATGCACGCACAGAAAATGGTTAAATAATGTAATCAATTAGTTGGCTTCGTAGGACCATCTAGTAAATTGGTTAAGGATAAAGAAATGTCCGCAGAACTTTCCTAGAGCATTCTTATAGAGTCTGTCTTGAGCCTTCCCAGAGTTTGCTGGGAGGAAAAGAGAAAAGAGAAAGAAGACCTTTTACACGGAAAAGAGAAGTACGTGAAAAATAATTAAAAGATAATAACTCGATGGGAAGGAAACAAATACCAAAAAGGATTCAGTCAATTTATACGAACTTCTACTTAAAGAAAATTTATATCTGTTTTTAGACATTCAATTAAAATGTTCTTTCTACCAAACATCAAACAAAAACATTGGAATTGTAATTGTATTGATGGAGGAATTTTAATTTATTCATTGATGCATAATTTTATTTAATAAAAATATTCTTCCGTGTACGTTAAAAAGAATACCTACAAGTATGCAAAGGAAATGTTAACAATATAAATGAAAAGGCATTTGCATCTTAAAAGACAAATTTATCTATTTACGACTCCTGTATAAGCGATTATAGTCCTGTATTACGATTACAGTAGATAGAATTATGACGGATTTGCTTTCAAACCGGGGATATTTATTAACTTAAAAGCGAATATCTTTGATTACAGAAATGACATTTAGAATTCACATTGATACATTTGTAATAGTATTAAAATGTGCGTTGTTCATTTGACACGCTGGAACAATAGACAAAGGCTAATGTCGATACTTCGTTAATTTAGTAACGTAATGCGTCCTTGCAAGTTGATTATTCTTTAGAAACAGAATACAATGAATTCTGAAATAAAAATTAGTTATTACATTTTACAAATAAAATGATCTTCGCCTTGAAGCGTAACTCTATAACCAAATCTTTTTTTAGATACATTTTCAGGTAATCCAAATTATGGTGTGTTAAATTGAAAAACAATTTCATTCAATTCGTAGACGTTTGTTCAAACACGTAGGTAAAACAAATTAGGCTGGCTGCTGGCTGACTCAACCCCATGCGTCTAACTGTCTCATTATTATTCTATAGCTTCCTCCTGGCTGTCTCATGGCTACCTTAAGATTACCTTTGGCCACCTTGGATCCGAATTTCAAGGCTTAACTAAGCTTATGTAAGACACAGATTCCAGAAGTTTGAGTTTTTTACGAACTTTTCAGATCACAAGAACATTCTTAAATGTCGATCCATTGTGTCTTTGATTATTTGGAAGACTGTTTAAGTGACTCCATTGTTTCCAAGCAGGACTGTTTCCAAGAACATTATTTGTTCCTATGTTGGGTAAACATATTGAAGGGCTATTATCGAGTTATTTATGATTAAAGTTAGCAGATACGTGCGAGCGCACTTAGCGGTGATACGAAATATCCACCATTATGTGAACGATATTCGTTTTATCTACCAGCAACTTTAATCATGAATCACTCCATTAGGACTGCATTTTTTTTACAAAATGAATAAGAATTTTTCGGGTTGTTTCTTTGACTCTATAATTAACCTTCAAATTGTTTGGGCTATTAATTTAATTGGAAACCACAAATCGAATCTGTTCCCTGTTAAAATTAGATGTTTTACTCTGGTGTATGTAAATAACGATTTGTAACAAATAAATGTCGTTTATTTATACACACAGAAAATGATAGGTTATTTTCTTCTTTTTATAAAGGTGTTCCTAATTCAAATCCTTCTATTTTAGTCTTAAAAAAATACATAAAAAACAAATTCAATAAAATATTTGTTTAAAGTGCAATGAATGTATTTTTGTTGCTATTTAGGTGAAGAAGCGAGGATGAAATTTAGTTTAACACCTCAGCCTGGAGAAAGTGGTTTCACACAATGGCTAGATGCTATGAAAATGGTAGCAGGTTTACCGGGTGGAATACCTTCGGAGTTTCGAAGAAGAGTAAGTTGTACTTTATCATTATTTTGATACAAATGATTAATTGTGACAAAACTATGATACAAATTCTTATGATGCATTTTTAATACATGTTTGAATTTTATATCATGCAAATAATTATAAATATCTTCTTTCTTGCACAGTGTACCATCCTTGCAGTTGTAACTTCATCATAACGTATTTTACTCACAATGAGCTGATTATGAAAATGTTACTTCAATTTAGTTCTTTAATTTCATTTTGGATAATGTAACAAAATTTATTTGTCTCTCGGACCAGATGAGTCAATTATGCGTATTTTCGAGTCGTCGAATCCCAGCTGAAAAAGTCCACCTGGATTTCCATCTGGATTTTCCGTATGGAAATCCATGTGGAGATTTGAAATTATCGGGCGGAAATCCGAGTGGATTTCCTTCCGGATTTCCGCACGGAATTTGTAACATTCCTAATAGTGTTTAATTTGGACAGATAACTTCTTTAAAAAGTTGGAAAACGCTGCGTGAGACCCCATAGGGATCTCAAAGTTCAAATTTGATGTCTATTTTCAAATATCTCGTAATAAGGTTAAAAAGATGAGAAAATTTCCGTGCGGGTTTCCGCCCGAATTATTTCAAATCTCCACATGGATTTCCATGTGGAAAATCCAGGCGGATTTTTTCAGCTGGGATCCCAATCCAAGATTAAAATTCCAAAGTTAATTAGTTTTTTTTAACCCATTTTTCTGCTATATTTGTATTTTATTTAAATTGTGATATAAATACAGGCTTGTTTTCAATTTCTAATCGCGGATTTAGAATCAGAATTGCAGTGACAAGTTATTTTTATATTAGTGAAAATAAAGATGAATAACTATAAGACGACAATTGCAATAATTTTTATTATTCTTATGATAGCCGAACTAAAACTCCTAACTTAAAATCAATTTTACCATTGAGAGCGTGATGATAAGGAGAATCACTATAAAATAAACGTTATTTCACGGATTTGATGCTAATATTTACTTAACAATGAAAATAAAAACAAGGAAATTTCTGGTTGATATTTAAGTAGGTTAACGACCGATAAAATTTTAATGGAGACCGCTTGTCCTTAAAATACACCAAGCATTCATACATTATTTACGATTTTTATTGGCCGAAGAACCGACTCCATCACTAGAAATGTTCAAAGTTAATTAAGGAGCTCATCTGTGAATCTTCTGTGATATCGAATGTTCACCCCGCTCAGTAATTTTTAATTGAAAATTATTGTATTTTTAAGATCACTCCTATTTTTGTTCTCATTCTGCGAGAAAATAAAAAATTTATGTAAATAAATATACGTATAAAGACCCAAGTAAAAAAAGATTTATTGGACAGAGGAGATATTTTATTGGAATGCTATTATTACTTAAAATTAACAAGGAATACTTATATTGTATTGCTTAATATTTTAAATTAACACTGCTTAAACAAACCTTACTTAACAAATACACAGTTTCTTTATTTTTAGTCGTTAAAAGTTCGTTCTTTTAAAATATTACTTCAAATTTACAGAATCTTTTCATTTTTTAGTAAAACTCCACATTAGTTAATTTATTATTACAATTGATATTTATTTATTTATTTATTTAATACAATACTATCCGCAGTCCAATAGGGCCATAATGGGTGATATTAACAATTTAATATAACAATTTTGAAAGAATAACATTTTTCATTTATCACTACTACCAAAAATGTTCAATTTTGCCATTGAACACTCTTTTCTAAAACTAAGAACAGAAGAATTACAAATGTTTAAAAGTCATGCAATTTATTAAAAAGGGGAGGGGATGAAATAAGCACATACTCATCTCTCAATACTATACAAGAGAAAGTAAATAAAACACAAAATTTTGCTAGTAAAAATAACATTAAAAGATATAGGCAAAAGTATTACTAAATTTATACTTTTGTGCGCGAAGCGCGACCGGCGCCTGAATCCGTGGAGCGCGAAACGCGATAACGGACCCGCGCGCCCAAGCGGTGAAAACAGAATTGTTATAAATATTTACATTTTTCATGCATAGATAGTTTATGTCAGGTGACTGTGGGATATGTAAATCGGTTAATCTTACTGTAGACACATTTTTTACAATCAGTTGATTTGGACACTTATGTTTTTTTAGTTATATAAATAATATAATAATCAATTAAGAAAATACAAATATACCTAAAAGGTTTCCAATAGTTACAGTAATGTTATTAATACTTCTAAAGAGACGATTGAAAAAAATGCATATTGGTTGTTCGTGAGAAATTCAAACTTCTTTTGAAATGATTGTTGAAAAGGCCAATTATGAAAAATTTCTTGATTAATTCTAGTTGTGGATTACACTGGCAGAGAGACATTTGGACCAGCGGGGAGTGGATTGGAAACAAGCGGAAAAAATTTGTTTTAATGAATGGAGCAATCCAGACGACGAAGAGCTTGGTACTCAAATTGTCAAGGTAATAAATTTCATATTTTTGCAAGATCAATTTTCCATGATTCAATTTATAAATCGATGCTAAAATTATTAAAATTATGTGCTTGAATAACTGTTAGATTTATAATTAAAAGTAAATAAAAGGTCATCTATGCACCGAAAAAAAATATTCTTGGTTTGATAGGAATGTACTCAATTTGATGCGAATTTTCCTCTACAATAAGATCGTACCAAAGTTGGGGAGGGGCAGCTGCCCTCTAGAAAATAAAAGTTCATAGGTACCTTCTACCTTTACCACTTTGTTCCCTTTGACAAAACTAATGTGAGTTGCCCTACTCTAGATCAAATCCTCGGTACGTCCTTGCTCTAAAATATGATATCAAAAGTACTCCTCTCATTTTGAGAGGACAATATTCTATTGAAACATCACGCGGTAGAGGGTTATGTTACTTTTCAAATTTGATCCTCATACTCATATACAATTAAGTAGAAAAGCAAACAGACATTCTGGAAATGACATTATATTGTTCAGTCCTAATTCACTTAACATACATCATTTTTCTCTTTCTGCATAGTTAAACAATAAACTTGTAAAATAAGTTGAATGGCAGTCGACGCTGCGATTCAGCGTTTGATCCCGATTACGCATGCGCCACCATAAAAAAGACAGTTAACATTCCTTTCCTTTTGAGGAATGTTGTCTCCTCTCATTTCGAGTTTGCTTTTCCGCTAAAAAATATTGGATATTACCAATATGAGTAAAATGTAAGAGTTTTTTAAACGTTTTTAAAATAATTTTTAATTTATTGCCAAACATTGTATTATTATTCTACATAAATTTCCTTTTTAAATTAAAAAATTTCGAAAATAATTGTTTTTTGGAAAAATTTATATGCAGAAATGAATAAATGACATCTATGAGGAAGCAAAGTGTTCATGAAATGAACACAAAAAGTCCCCACTGCAAAAGAACACTAAGGTACAACTTGTCTGCGGTTTTTTAATTTTTGATAAACTATTTTTTGTCGTACAAAAAATGTTAATTGTCGTTTTAAGAACGTTAATTGGCCAGACATTAATCATTTTGCTTCCTCATAGGGAAGCATTGTTTAGAACGTTTTAAAAGTGTTTTCTTAACTTCCTTAAAACATGCCCCATGGGGACAAGTTTGGAACATCTTTAAAACATTCTAAGGATGTTTTTTGTTCAATGTTCGAGAAACCTTCTAAGAAAACACATTATTGGGACGTTTTTTGAACAAGCATGCCCTCTGGGAGTTCAAAACGAAAATGAAAATACTTCTGATTGGAGAGTAACAATCTTATTTTGAGTTTAGAACATAAAAGGATTTTACAAGAGGAATATTGCTCTCAATTTTGAGGATATATTTTTTGTAGTGTGTGTAAACGTAAATGTATGATGCAAAATATGTGAATATAACTTTATTGTAATTAGTTTTTTGTACATTATTTGCCTCTTAAAATTTCTAATTGAATAAATATTTTTATATTAATTGCAGGACCTTCATAGGACCGGCTGCAGTCTGTTTTGTGGAGCAGCTGGTAGAGATAATCAGGCAGTTCTTCGTCGAGTTTTACTTGGGTTTGCTCGTTGGAATAAATCCGTGGGTTATTGTCAGGGTCTGAATGTCCTAGCAGCTTTAATTCTGCAAGTCGTCGATCGCGCAGAATCTTCAGCTGTTAAAGTGATGATCTATTTAATAGAGGGTGTCCTACCTGAAGGATATTTCGCTGAGTGACCTCTTGCGAATGAGGTTACCCAGGTTATCAAAACATCTTGAAGCATTGCAAACTAATGCTAAAGACAAAGCTACAGGTAGTTGACTGCAAATTAAAGTAAGATCTTTAAAGTGATTTTATTTGTAGTAAGAGAAATACGTGACAATAGTTTGTTTTTGTACACGAAAAATCTATTTAATATCATGTTTAAATGTCAAAATGAATACAACATTGTTTCAATTTAATGAATGTCTGGGCATAATGTATTGTAATTTAATAACTTTCTTTAATAACTTGCTTTCCTTTAAAAATCAGAATGAATGCAACATTGTTTGAATTTAATGAATGTTTGGACATAATGTATTAATAACTTCCTTTACGGATGTTGTTGTAAATTTTGTGAAATTTATTGAGATTGATTTTTAGGAAGCAGTTACGAACCACCCTTGACGAATGTGTTTACGATGCAATGGTTCCTCACCCTCTTTTGTCACTGTCTGCCACAAGAAGCAGTTCTTCGAGTCTGGGATCTCATCTTTCTCGAGGGTGATGAAGTGCTTCTAAGAACTGCGTTAGCAATTTGGGAAGGACTCTCAGAGTATGGATTTCTGTTTATTAATTTTAAAAGTAAAATAAAGAATGTCCAAAACATAAATTATGAAAATCAATATTGAATTTTAAACTATTTTGTACATTAAATCTTAGCGGTAGAAACAAACTCGACAATCACTTAAACTGTCTTTTTAAAATCTACTTTATTAGCTTAAATAACAAATAAGTGACTCGCCCTGAAGATGGGAACCTTAGAAGGAAAGAATTGTATGTTGTGTTTGAGGATAGTTTTAACTTGATTGAATCTTTCTTTTTAATTATCTGCAGTCAACAACCATTTTTCTTGACAATAAACAAACTGTTGAAGAAAAACTGTTTTTGGTTGCAGAAACTTTTGTACATTTTTATATTAATGCTTTTAATGAAATCTAATGAAATTGAATATAATGAAATAGAAATTAAATAAGAAAAACAATTTTACAGGCGAATAATGACGGTCAAGTCGGCGGATGAGTTTTACAGCATAATGGGTGTACTCACACGGGAAATGTTGGAATTTACGGATACAAACAATCTGATAAAGGTCAGATGCAAGTATACTTAAGGTATTTGTCGCGTGGATGTCGTTTTCGAAATTCTTAATAATTTTGTTTCCTTTTAAGCTACGGAAATATGAAAAACATTATCTCCTATTAACTAATTCTATGCAGTGTTAACTAATTCTTATGTAATATTGTATTATTTTTGACAACGATACCATTTACTGTGCATTTGTTATAAATTGTTCAACTTGTATTTTCAATAACTTCTAAACGAAACGGTAGATTTTGTTCATTCTTATCTCAAGCAATTGTTTCCTCAAAATGTTTCGTATATTAATTTCTTGTTAAAACTTGAAAACTCGTTACAAAATGAAACAATAAATTGTAAAAATATTTATAGATTTTGCACAAAATGCATGTAAATTATAAAACTTTAATCCTCATTTCTTAAACTTTCAGACGGTCAGTTTCAATCTGATTGGTCTTAATTTATAGATAAAATGCTGGAAAATAATCAAGTAAAGTTGCAAAAATATCTGACGAAAACGATTCGACGCGACAAATACCTCAACACTTAAATTAAGTTATTAAATGACGTTACTATCGAATTAAATATTGTTCTCTAAATTTCTTAACATCAATTTCTACTTCAAGGAGTGAATTTTCTCTTTAAGTGAAAATTTTACCATTTTACTAGAGGTGAGAAAAAGATTCTAAACATATTTAGATAAAGTTTCTCACTCAAAAATAAAATTTTACTCCTATAAAGTGAGATCTCGGTCTTATGTACTCTATTTCCATTCCAATTGTGAAAATAAAATAAAATTTCGAGTTTAAATTCTGTTTGAAGTAAATCCCCACTCCGATTGTTCACTCTAGAAAAGTGACACCCTAATTATTGAAAATAAATTTTTCACTATGAATGGAGTGGCTAATTTTTCACTCAAAGGTATGAAAGGGATAGAAATAATTGATGTTATTGTTTCAAGAATGCAATAGGTTTTCTAAGACTGCATAAAATACGCATGGTTTTTGTTTTCAGACAATCGTCAGCATGGGATCTTTGTACGGTGTTACAAATCTGAGAGAGAAACATCGTTACAACATAACACCCTGGGCTCGGAGATTAAGTGATGATGATGACGATGACAGTGAAACTGAAGAGGAAGAAAGAATGGCAGTAGCTGCAGCAGCAGCTATTTTTAGCATGCCACATAGAAAAAAAGGTTATTAATCACTTCCGTTTCCTATTAAGTACGCATATCTTATTACAAAAATGTATACGATGGAATAGAGGGGGTGCAAGTGTCACCTATTCTCTATATCTGAAATATTACAAAGTTCTCCATCCATTTAAATCACAGCTGTGATTTAAATGGATGAAGTACAACCTCCATATGATCTTTTGTTTTATTCTGCATAACTACTTCATAATTTTACTAAATACAATTAATAATTGTAGATCGCACCGCAGCCACAGGAGCTTTGCAAACTTTGAGCAATGACAGGGAAAGATTGGCCCTGGATATCAGCACACTGAAGCAACAGTATGCAAAATTAAGAGAAAGACAACGTCAAGCTCACATAATACTCTCTGGTAGATATTTTTACTTGAAAACTCCATTGTTTATTAATAATCTACAAACTTTTGTTAATAATCGCAAAAGGAAATTGGATTTGCATAGTGCTTTTCAAATATGGAAGGTCTAGACATATTTTTAGCTAATTATATCAAATATTTCTTTTAAACAGATCAACGATGCTTTTTATGATTTTGCTCGTTAAATTCACAAATCTCAAAAAGGAGATATAACAACTTAAGAAAAAATCTGATCTGTAAAATTGAGAGAAAAAGTTTCCAAATTATTTCTCGATTATTAATATTATTTGTAGATAATTTAGAAAATTTGATTTATACCGACCAAGCAAACATCTATTAGCGATGCCTGTAGAACTCTTGGTTTGAGTTCGAATGATGGTAAATTAAATTAAATTCTATGTGGTTGTCGAAATTAAATTTCATTTTTAAGTAAATTTTGTTCAGAAAATTTATTATTATTATTATTATTATTATTATTATTATTATTATTATCAATCACTGTTATTATTATAATAGTAATCATTATGTAATAATTTGGGATATGTCACGATTGACACGTCTTTATTGCTATCGTGGCACCAAAATGGCTATACAATGTTATTTATTGTCAAGTTGGCGAAAAAATTATTTACAATATAAATACATTCTGATAAAAACAAGCGATTAAGTATTTACAAATGAAACAATTATTTAAACTTTTTACAGCTGCCTGTGCAAGACAGTCACTGGTACCACCTCCAACTTCTGCTATGAATCATCTTCTTGCTGGAAAGAATGCTTTGGTCAGTGGAAGAAATAGACAAATTGGTTCTTCCGCTCTAGTTCCTACTTCGAAAGTAAAATCCTCACCTCGCTTAAGTCCTCGAAGCCAAACCCGAAAAGATCGACAAGCTGTCACTTTGCACTGGAAGGATATGAAAAAGCGACAAAGCAGTAAAGAAATATTCGATAGTATGTATTTTTTTTCCTTATTAGCAACTTTTATATTGTATAGTAACAACTATAATTCGTAAAAATTTTAATCAAATTTTAATTAAAAGAAAATGTAAACGTAAAAGTTTTAGTCCAGTTCGTTTAACTAATTACTATCTGCACAGGAACACAAGTTTATATTTCACAGAAAAAAGGAAGTGTAGTTTTAACAGGAATATCCATGTTAAAAGAAGCTGCATCATTTCGTAAATACTTATGGTGTTCCTGTGGATTTGCTACTCGATTACCGGTGTTGTTTCAACACGCTGGTCCATTAAAATATTGATTTAATTAGGTAGATTTTTAAAACAACACCGAAGAAGGATTTGTGCAGAATCCCAAATTGTGATTTATGTGCAGGCCTTCATCCGTGTCAATGTTACATTTCCAAAATTACATTACAGAAGAATTTGTACAGAAATCTAAATTATGACTTATATGCAAGCTTTTATCAGCGATAGTATTAAATTTAACCAATTTTCCGTTTCTTTGACGTTTTGAAACCAAGGCCTCTAATCCGTTTCTAAAATTACACGCACCAAGTAGAGCACTTTTTTTCTGTGTAGGAACCTTTCCAAAATCTTGCACGGAGAGTTTCGGAACATCACATAGCAAGATTCAGGAAAGTTTGAAAATGTCCTCTTATTGAGAACATTGGCAGAGTAACTTGTCTGAAAACTTCAATGAAAATGGAAATTTTTAACTCCACTTAATGTGCACTGATAAAAACAAGGGTAAAATATTTGGTTTCTATGGCTAGTATGATTACTCTACTGGAAAAATTGATATAGGATTTCTCATGCAGTCTCATGTGGAATTGTATATAGGATTCTACGAAATACTACGTAAAATTGGGTTAGAATTTCGGACTGGTTTTAATTAAGAAATCTAGATATAAATTGCTGAATCAAATCTCATCTCTAAACCCTAATAGCTTTACAGCAGTCTTCTAAAAGACAATTGCGCAGTACTTTTTTGTGGACCTCAAAAATATACTGATGCTCAATGACTAACCTTCATTTAAAGTTTTATATCTAAATTTTACTTTGCTTCGTTGATAATGTTAAATAAAGTCAAGAGTTTCAACTTTAGATTAAAATACTAAAAATTTCATATGGAATTTCACATGGATCCCAATAATATTTTAAGTTTCTACGTTGGAAATTTGTATTCGAAATTTATATAATTTTTATATAGGAACTCATAAGGGGCCTTCCATAAATTACGTAATTTATTTTCAGGAAATTTTGAACAAGTTGTAACAAAATTCTTTTTACCCCCCGCCCGTTAGCTGTTACGCAATATTATAAATTTTTGTCATTAAGAACATATCAGGGTAGTCCAAAAAATGGTAAAAGTCTTCGAATTAAATATTGCTTATTATTTTAAATATTAAATTTTTCTGACTATATAAAGTTTATAAATTCAAGATCAAAATATCTTGTAACAAATTATACGTATAACTTATTTCTGTTTAGTAGTTTCATTTTATTTTTAAAAACACTCTTTTTTATCTGATTCTCTTTCAAAGTGTTTGCTTCTGTTGATAAAAGAGTTTACAAACCAATCTTCGCGTTTTATTGATCACTTTTTCATTCGTAAGAGCTCGTGGCTTTTCGACAAAACCACCTGTTGAATCCTGGCAGGCACCCAAGTATTGACGCAGGTGTGGTCTGCAGGGTCAACATCCGGATCTTTGTTCGACTTGACACATAAAAAGTAGTATCACTATTTTTAAAGGGCAATAGAAACAATGTTAAAGCTTCATTTTTCTTCAATGTATTTTATATAAAATGTCGCTTCCAAAATCTTTGCTCTTTTTTCCGAAAGTTCGTCTCATTTTCTCCTCTGCCATTTTATCGATTTGTTTTCCTTTTCAGCAGATGAAGGAGGACAGCCTGCTACGTTAGTGCATTCACCCGAAACAATGTCGGTCACGATGACGTCACCAAAACGCAGCAGTGCTGACAGCGACAGTGATAGTACATCAACAGAACTGTGCGATGAACCTGATCGTCTTAGTGATGTGGACAGTGAAGAGCCCACTTCCACTTCCGATTGTTATGTTATGGCTACCGATGACGAAAAAAGTCCTCGAATAGGAAGTTCTCCAATTGCAGGTCAAACTCCTGCAAGAATCCAACCAGAAGTAAGAAATGAGTTCGCGAGTGTACGTGTTGTTGGTGCCCTTTCCGAACCTTTGGAACAAATTAGTGAATTTTCGAATTTAGAAGAAACGTCAATTTCTGAAATAACGGACCAAATTCGGAGGCTGTCTGCAGGTGATAATGGTTTTGTAGTGACTACAGTGTCTAGTGATTGTGAAATTGTAAAAAAGAGTTCTGATTCTTCAATTGGATTAGTATTCGAACAAGATACCTTCGATTCCATAAGTACCTACAGTTTTTTAGAAAAGAATAATAGAGTAGGAGAATTGAACCTAAATGAGAAAGTTACCCTAGAAGAAAAAAATCAAAACGAGTTTAAGAATTTAGATTCCAAAATAACATTAGAATCTGATAATCAAGAAGACGACAGGACTGATCGTAAAAACTTTCGGGATGTTCCCAGTTACGATTATAAAAGTTTTGAAAGTTCTTTTGGACCGAATAGTGATTCTAACGCAAAGAGTAATATACTCAGAGAAAATTCAGAAAAACCATACTCTAGGAATTATGAGATAGGTCACTTGCCAATTACGCCTTCAACTGTCGATCAGAAATTTTGCAAATTTTCTGAAACTAGAAAGTCGGACAGGAATGTAGGTCAGTCTGAATCGAACGGCTGGTCTTCAAATTTAGAATACATTTATCATAAGACCACAGTGGAAAGTAAGAAAAGTCCAAAAACTCCAGAATCCTTCAGTTCTGGAGAAACCATGGGACCTGATTCCAAGCCTTCTAGTTTAACGATCAGTCCCAGAACACCGTTAAGGTCAGAGTCGAGAGGTATGACACTAGATAAATCAACATCTTCTTCTGTTAGCTCTGAATCAAAGACCTTGACCCTTCAGTCTGTTGAAGCTGACCTAATAAATGTGAAGGCGAAGCTGGAGCCTAAAATTCCTTCATTTGATAAATCCTGCTCGTCAACTCCAATCAGTATAGATTCTCTAAAAGTAAAGTCAGACTGCAGCCCTAAACTCGTGATGAGTAGTTCTAGCGAATCGTATAGTCCTAGCAAATTTAAGTCTTCCGAAAGGTCGTTTAGTTCAGACCTTCAGTCGCCGATTAGTGCCAATTCCATAAAGTATTCTACAAATAACAAGGATAATGGAGACCTTTCGGATACCCCACCTATCGAATTAGTATCAATCACATCTCCATTTTACCCGATTGCTCATCCCAATCAAAAGACACCATCACCGTATGATGCTGTTTCAAAACAGAAAACAGAATCACTCTCGCCTAATCTGAAATTTTCAATACCTCAAAAGAAATCTGATTTTTCAATGGATATTTCAAACCATAAAGATGAATGTCCGGATAATTTTTCTTTAAAATCCAAAACTTATCAGTCAGATCAGAAAAATAACTTTGACTATGAACAGAAATATCATTTCGAACCTGATTATAAATATAATATTGGATCTGATTTGGATCTAACGATTGGTGGAAGTGCCTTCCGTAGCTATCAAAAGAGTAGACTCGATGAGGATACGCACCGAGAAGATGATTCTTTATCGCCTCTACCAAGAGAGAATTCAACTAATCGGTTCAAATACCTAAGTGACAAGTCAGAGTTTATGAAGCCCTTTGAAAGAAGTAGTAGTAGTTTGGATAAAAAGTTTCCGGATATGATATCTTCTAGTTCGAACGATGAGTTAGTATCTTCTGCGAGAAAAAGATCAAGTGATATTCTGGAAGATCTTAAACATCTGGAATCAAATACAGACGGTCCATCAGATACTAACATGCTGACTAAGAAAACAGGTTACATTTGGGAAGATGTTCAAAACCTGGAAGCTAGAAGACAAGATACCTTTAGCGATTCAGCAAGTGGATTCTCCAAAAGTCGTCTTAATGTCCCCGGCATCAGTATATCTAGTGAAAAAAGAAAAACCTACATAGTCGAGCCTAAAATCAACATTGATGAGAACAATGACAGTATTTTAAAGAAAGTTACACAGAATAGCAGCAATACAGATGACGACAGAGAGTCAAAATTAGGTGTCTGGACTAAGGTGAAACCAAGAAAGATTGGAGATAACGGTCGCAGAAGTAGCAGTGATAGGGCATTGAAAATTATTCAAGAAAACTCGGCTATTCTTCAAAAGATTCTAACTTGCCAAACTAAGAAACGTTTACCTGATTTGGAAGAGATTTCGAAAGAAATTACTATAAGTCCTATAAACGAAGAGATTTCCAAAATTTTTAGTCCAATACTAGAGAAAATGGGTTTAAATGAACATGAAATCAATGAGGAGTTAGCAAAAATTAACTTTAAGGACTTGGGTCACATGGCCTCTACTACTTCCGAATTTGATGCGAAAATCAACGATGAGTTATGTAAGTTATCACTAATAGGCGATGATGATGATGACATAGATCCGGGTGTACTTGATGAAATTATTTCCCAAGACTATTTGGATACTCGGGAGGCTTTTATTGATCGACAAATAAATGAAGAACTATCTAAACTTTTGTCTAATTACGATGCAGAGTTCCCAGCTGCAATACATCAGTTTAAACGAGATGAACTGGCTCAAAGCAAGGTTGAACCTTACAAGTATAATAGAACTGATTCCATAGAGCCACGAAACGGTCTTTCGATTCAGGAGGAGAACCTTCATTCTGACAAATATACTTCGTATGTAGATCCGAATCAGTTTAATTCTATGAACCATTCATTAAGTCCATTGAGACATCCATTAAGTCCACTGAGACATCCATCAAGTCCACTGAGACATCCATTAAGTCCGTTGAGACACCCAGTAAGTCCATTGAGACAAACACATTTAACAAGTCATACATTTAATGCAATGGATCAATCATTAAATACCATAAGTCATTCATCGCATTTAAAGATTCAAACTGAAAATTCAGTAAGTCATGCATTAAATTCGAGTCATTCATCAGGCCCAAATAGTCAGACATTAAGTTATATAAATCAGTCATTGAATTTGAGAGATCAGTCATACAAATCTATAAATTCATCACTAAATTTAACCAACCAATCATATCCAATGAGTCATGCAATAAGTCCAATGAATCAGTCATTACAATCGTTAAATCAATCTTTAAATTCCTTGTCTCCTAGCTCAAATCAGACCTATTCAACAATTAAATACACTAATTCAAATTTTACACCTAAAAGTGACATTGATATCTACAGGGAACTGGAGAAATTGGACCAGATATCATCAGTTCAGGTGATGTCTTCTGCTTCAAAAGAAATTCCCGAGACCATCATGACAGATCTATCTTTTGCTCCACATACAACTGCTTATTCTGAAATGCGAATTTCCGGACTGGATTACACAACTCAAGCTGAAAAACCATTTAACTCTTCTCCTTTAAAGAGCCCTTATGATAACTACAAACCTTATGATTTCAAACATAATTTTTCTCCTAAAATATCTCCCAAAATATCTCCTAAAATATCTCCTAGAAAGTCTCCAAACAATTCCTACTCCCTTCAAAATTATGACAAACCTTGCATTGATTCAGTTTTCGATTTCAGCATGAATCATAAGAAAGTGATTTCAAAAGAGACTCTGGAATTTCGTGTTCATTATGATGAACAGCAATCAAAAGTAAACAAAGAAGTAGATCTAAGATTGTCCCCTTTCCAAACTGATATGTCTGACTTTTATAAAGGAGCGTCTTATTATAATGACAAACCCACTAATTCTTCGAGCAATATTCATCAAATTAAATACCTTGCAAGTGAAGAAAGAATTTTAGGATCAAGTGCTATAAATGATGAAAGATTTCTAGGATCAAGCGAAGAGAGGTTTTTAGAGCGAAGTGCTATGAATGATGAAAAATTCAATGTATTGAATAGCAGAAATGGAGAAAGATTTTTCGAATCAAGTAGTATAAAAGAAGACAGATTTCTAGGATCGCTTGCCAAAAGTGAAGAAAAGATTCGAGAAGCCACATCTGAAGCAAGCTTTTTAGAATCCAGTGAAGCAAATGAAAGATATCCATGCAGCAAAAACGAAGAAAGGTTCCTAATGTCATCTACCCTTTCTCCTTTGGAACACAGTTATGAAAAATCAGAGATCTACTTTCCTAGGAAGCATATGTCCATTTCCCCAAAAGATTATGGTAGTTCTACATTGGATTTTGACAGACAATCTTATAAGCTAACGAACATGAATCCTGAAATTGAAACTGGGTCCTATCTGACATCGAGACAACAAAATATGGAATCTCCTGATAATCAATTCAACAAAGAGTTTGCTCAATCATCCAATTTGTTTTTATCGAAGCTAGCTCCGAGTTTAGAAGAAGCTACGAAGCGACCGGTTTCTCATCCTGAATTTCCGGATAAATTAAACGTGATGAAGCTGACAGATCTTTCTTCAAGGGAGTCAGTTAATCAAAGAAAGTCATCTTTAAGTCTAAGCAACATTGATCACGCCAACAGGCCAACAGGAATGGGTTTTGATGGTAGTCCAAGTCCAAAATCGAATTTTAGTCCCTTTCCTGTCAGAAATGCTCCAAGGAAGCCAAAGGAATTGGGTCTAAAATTAGGGCTTTATTCACCAACAAGTTCTGGAAATGGTCAGGGGAAAAAATCCTAGTATTCAATAAACAGGGAGTATGATTAGGATTATTTTAATAGACACTAAAGGAATGAAGAATTTATAAGTTTCTTTTTAAATGTTTATCTTAAAGAAAAGTTATATATCAAAGATTGTTTTGCAAAATGTAGATAAAAAATTTTATTGGAATTTACGTATTTGTTTATTTGCATAATAAATATTCAATATTAACTTTCATTGTTTAGATTTTCTTTAGTGACTTTATCTAAACTTTAAAAATTTTAGTTGAGTTTTACATTTTTAAACAAATTGTAGGATAACAATTGTGCAGATTTTAAAAATGACCCTACTCAGGAAAACAAAATAAATTTTATCCAAAGTAGTCGCAAATTTGATTTCCAGTTAAAACTTAATATGATTCTTATTAAATATAAATTTATCCTATTAAGATTTAATAAAATTTAATACAACTTTAAGAGAAAGTGATGAAAAATGACGTATAAGTGGTCACGTGACCTATATAAGGCAAATTTATTCCGCCGCTTTGATTTTAAAGTAATAAACATATTATTACAAACATTGGTATACATTTATAGAAATTTTATAAAATAATTTTTAAGCAAAATTAATAATAAGTTCATACCAAAGAACCCATTCTCATGATATTTTATAAATGTAAACCAATTTTCGTAACGATATATATATTTATATCTTATTATTATGTTAAGAGTAAAACGTCGGAAAAAATTTGCCTTATGTATCACGTGACCACCTACGTCATTTTTCATCACAAGCCCTTAAATTATTAATTAAGATATGAAATCTGCATATTAAAATTTAATTTAAACTTAATTTGTTTTTAATTAGGCCAAATTAAAACAAATTAAATTCAAAGCCTTCATTTGGATTCAATGTAGGATAAATAAAGTTTTAATTAGTAATAAATTAAAACAAAATTAAATTCGTTTTCCTGGGATAGAGTTATTAAAATTTGTTTCTATACTTGATATCTGAACCTACGTTTTGCTTGTGGTTCAAATGATTGTTTTGACCTCGAAAATAGAACATTTTGATGATTTGTTAGAAAATTAAACTTACTAACACTTTGAATTAACAAAAAAGTATCAGAGTTGAAATTGAATCTTCTTCGTTTTATTTCTTAATGTACATAATTACAAAAAAATTACTTAAAATCTGTATATAAATTGCGTCTTCAATTGATTTATACAGAACATTATTAAAACCAAATTGCACAATAATTTATTTACAAATGTATAAAATTTCTTCGTTAATAATATTCAAAAATTTTGATTTACGAAAAATGTTTTCTTATTTCTGTAAAAAGTGCAAAGCAATTCCTAAAAATCTATAAATTGAAAAATTAAACAACACTAAGGAAAAATGGAAGTAATAAACTAATATTAATGATTGTACAATAAATATAATGGATGTAAAATATTTTATCATTGAATTTACTAATTACTATTTAAACAATTTGTTAAATGGTGAATGGTAAATGATTTATTGATAGCTATTAAGTGATTCAAAACATTAATAGTTGTAAAGTAAAAAAGAATTTAAAAAATTTGATTACATTAATGTACTTACGATTTAAAAGGTTGTATATTTTTCATGTAGATAGAATGAATTCTAAACAATTCTTAAGATTTTGAAATTTGACTGCTAAGAATTTTTTCTCCTAAGCGATAGATTCATTAGCTTGATTTAGTAATCAGCAAAGCGTTAAAGATAAAAATATTATTTCCAGAGACGTCTAGATAGAATTTTCTGCCATTTGCTTGAAGTTAAACTTGGAAAAATGAGAAATGCTAAGAAGTCAATTAACGCATTTCGAACAGAGTCTAAGAGCTTTTTATTATAATGTATTAATTTAGACAGAATATAAGAGAAGAAATATAAAGGAACAGAAAGTATTCCTAGAAGTGCTTTAATGAAATAAACCACTACAGAACCGTGTGATCCAGAAGAGTTCTTATATCGAACTTAGATTTTAAGATTAGTCGTTTGGCTTAAATTTGCATTTAACTCCAAAAATTATAAGGCTTGGATGAACGCCTATAAATGAGACTACAAAGAGCCTGAATTAACAAGGGTGCTTAACGCATAGATCAAAAGATATTTACATTAAATTTTTCAACGAAATACATTTTTGCTCTAACCCATAATTTTGTATGGATTTTAATAAATTTCCTTAAGAACCGCAAGTTGCTTGTTTGCAGCTTTTATAAATCGCTAACATTTACTTATTTATAAACTACAAAGGATTTAAAGTTTTACTTAAGGACATGTGAGGGGAAATGACGTCATTAGTCAGTAACTCGTAACCAAAAATTTGTCCGACGTCTTGCCCCTAAAATGATGAGTATATAATTAAGAAAATTGACAGTTTTAAAATAACATCAAGATGGTTTGTCAGGTGTCATTTTATTATTATATTTGTTGAAAAATAATTTTATATAATTAATTTTTTATGATAATTTTTAAATATCTACCAATTTTTAGAAAGATATGTTCATTGTTTTAAGAGTAAAGTAGAGTTATGTGTATTCGACATATGCTGATAATGTTGGTCAGTTATTAAAAGATTTATCATATAGAACGGTACTTTTGAATTTATTACATGTACTCATTTTTTGCGATAAAAATATTGTTTCTAACATTTGGAAAAGAAAGAGTAACTCAAGAGATATAAATTTTCATATGAGAATGGAAATGGATTTTTTGTATGTACATAAGGTCCATTTTCTCTTGGAGCGTCTCATATAAGTTTTAGTTGTCAAGCATTAATTAGTTTAATTCTAAATTTTAATGAAATAAACCATACATTTTTAACCTCAGTTCTTCATTAAGCTTTATCACAAAATTCCAATACCATTTTCAAAATTCAAAAATTATAAAACATTTGTGCGTTCGCATGGAACTTTGTTAATTTTATTTTGGCAGATAATAGAAATTTTCTAACCGTTTTTTAGAATTTTGATGTTTTATTGATACACATACTCTAGTATTCTGCCTCGAGTCGTATGTTTATCATAAATTTATCGTAATTACTCAGTTCAAAATTTATGTACAGGATTCCATGTAGCATCAGGGGCAGGAAGGGGCATCTGCCCCACCTCTAGAAAATAAAATAAGTAATCAGAAAAAATAATTCCTCACTTTCGTAAATGAAAAAGCAACTCGAAATTTGTTAATTTTCATAACAAAACTCAAATCGATTTTTTCAGAGTAAAGTACCATTTGTAGTAGACTGTCAAAATGATTTGTTCAGTACAACTAAAGTGAGCGTTTCATGCGAGTGCACAGATATTTATTTTTAATACAATTTTCTGAAGAAGACATTACAATGTTTTTAAACTCTATTGATAAATTTGACATCGTTTATAAAGTTGAAGCTGATGTGGCTTACAACATTGGAACCGATGTAGTTTATGAAGTCGAATTTTTTAATAAGGAATGTGAATCATCATATTTTAAAAAACATTGAAAAAAATTGAAGAAAATTAGATTGCAAAAACTTGAATAAGAAGAACTATTGCAATCACAACGATAATGCTTCTGCATTAATTTTAATGATGGACATAATTTTCTAAATAATTTATTAATTTATAATGCTATAAACTTTAATGTAAATGCGATATTAGTTACATACTTTTCTTTAATTAATATTTGGGAATTATTCAACATACAAACAAATAAATTGGTTAATGTGAAGCGTAAATTCATACTTAAGCAGTTATGATTTAATAATGTTATTTACGCTCTTAAAATGTATCGCCATTTTGAATATTTAAACACTTTATTTATTTACCATTACTTTATTTTTTAAAAGTTTTATTCCAAAATGTTTTATAATTTAAATTTCTAAGCATTTTATAATTATTTGTCAAATGTAAAGTTATGATAGTAGAAAAATTAAATTTTAATATTTAACTATGTTTTACAATTTATAAAATAGTTTTTGTTTAGTAGTTACTTTGTTTTTTCCTGGCAGTTTTCTCTGTTTAATTCTAAAATAAAAGTCAACAATTTCGCAATATTAAGTTAAGGGCGTTTCTAACTTTTGTAATTAAAGAATATCTGTTTGATAAATGTGTAATATTAGATTTTTATACTACTGTCTTTATAATTATAAAACACTTTAAAACACTTTTGCTAAAATAATAAAAATAAAAGTATTTGTCGGTATTTATGTAATCAATAAATTATATTGGATGAAAATTAAGATACATATTAGTGTGGAACAAAAAAAAATTCTTGAGTCTATCTTTCAATTTTGTTCTATGCGACGAAAAGATGAGACATTTAATTTTTTTATTTGATATTTAGTATCTGCTGCCAACGCATTGAGTATAATTAGCATATTGACTTTCCTTATGAAAAAATACTGTTGAAATTAAACAAAAATTCAAACAATAAATGAAATACCCGTGTACAATTTTATAAAAGCTATTCAATAAATTGTTTAAACAAGTTTTAATTTAGCAATATATTAATAAATGTTTTTTCTGAATCTGAAAAATATAAAAAATTATAAAATAAGCATCAAGAAATGTTTTTTGTGTTACCCTCTAATATATATCAATAAAACTTTTATATTGGCTTAGAAAATAAAACTGTTTTAGTGCGTTTTTGAATTTTTCTGATTAAACTCTTCAATTCATATATTTGACAATATTGTATACTTCGCTGTAATTTGAGGCACTTTTTCAACAAGAAAATAATAGAAATTTCATACTGCTACTAAACATGAATGGAAATTATGTGAACCTCTTTCAAAAGAGGTCAAAACAGAAAAAAAGCTCCGAGGGCAAAAGAATATGTATTAAAGGGTTTCGGAAAATTAAAACAGAGCCCATATGTGTAAAGAAAAATATTGTACGAATGAAAAAATGTGTAGACAGTGAGGTATGATGCTTCGTGATATTGTAAATATTTGCCAGCATGGATTGCGGCTAAAAAACAAGACTGTAAATTTCAAGAGTGCAAGAACTACGAATTCCAGAGAGATATCGAATAAATAGATATATTGACAGAAATTTATTGTTTTTTATTGAAAAATTATTATATAAAATCTTCCAAATGTACTTGTATAATATTCAGAAAAATATTTTCCACAGAAGCATTCTGCTTGAAAGACCGAATCGAAAACAGACAAAACCCAAATTAAAATACTAGATGTTTTCCAAGTGGGCAATTAACGTTCTTTGTACATCAAAAAATAGTTCATCAGAAATTAAAATTATTATAAATACTATTTGAAAAAAGTATTTTAACTTCAAAATATCAAATAACAATTTAAATTTTTT
Organism: Ganaspis sp. Gsp50; assembly: GCA_011057455.1. Lineage (NCBI taxonomy): Eukaryota > Metazoa > Arthropoda > Insecta > Hymenoptera > Figitidae > Ganaspis > Ganaspis sp. Gsp50. Next base: position 1,169 of record WNHD01004648.1, on the reverse strand, counting down.
TAGTTTTGTAAAATGTTTTCCAAATTAAGTAAAAAAAAATCTAAGTCCAAACCTCGAAGGAAATTTTATAATTAAGGGGACAGTACACTCCTGGGACTCGAAAAAAAGTTTTTTTTTCTAATGTAATATATTAAAAAAAAAATAGATATTTGGATGAAACTTTGCACATTTATTCTTATATAAAAGTATTATAAAAAAACTTCTAATCAATACTTCTACTGTGTATTTTGTCTTCTGCTTATTTTTGAAAAAAACACCAAAAAACCACGGCGGGCGTGATTTTGACTCACTGGAACTTCCGAAAAATAAAATCAAAAGTGGATTATAATCAGCATCGAAGCCGCTATAGAGTAAACTACAAGAATAAGTTTTCGACCAAAAATAATAAAATGGCGGCATTTTATCGAAAATTTCCGTTTTTTTGGCCCAAAAACCGTTATAAATCAAAAGATTTTTTACCGATCGTTTTATCCGCAGTTCACTCTATAGATTTAAGTGTACACAATAACATATTCAAATTTCAAAATGATCGGTTCAATGGTTTTTTTTTAATTACGCCCGCCAACTCAAAAAGTGTGGTTTCGAGAAAAACGCCTTCGCACGACCGGCACTTTTAGCAACTCAGACGCTAGGATGTTTTCTTATTTGTATATTTCACAAAAAAACTGGAAACGATCCAAATTTTTTCCTAAACGTTTATATATTGACAAATAATATATTTAGTTAATGTTTTTTTGTTTTCGTTAAATAATTTATTTATTTGGGCCAGGTCACGCTTGACGCTTTTATTAACGTCGCGCCAGTCAAGTGGTTAAAACCTCCACTACTTAATTTAAACATTAAATTTGAGTTTTATATAATTAAAAACGTATTCTTTAAGGTCTTCTAAATCAAAATTATTTATAAAAAAGAAATTGATTTTTTGAAAATTTAGGGGTGTACTGTCCTCTTAAAGGTCTTTTTATTCCCAGAATTCAAATATTTTTTAATAAAATATAAACTTTTTAATTATTTTACCAAGATATTTTATAATTTTTTTATTTTTAAAACAATATATTAATTATAAAATACGCGTGGCTTAAAACGGCCATTTATTACCTTCTTTTCAAGAAAAGTTGCGTAGTTCAGTAGTTAGAGCGTGCAACTGTAAAGTTGAGGGTCGCCAGATC
>WNHD01004647.1:0-10997 GCA_011057455.1 Ganaspis sp. Gsp50 | reverse complement strand
TAAATTTTATTCTTAACGTAGACATAATTTTTTTAAAACATTTTATTTATAAACAGAAAAAAAGGACTTTAAGTTTTTAAAAATTTCCCGGTTTGGTAACAAATTCCCGGCTATTTCCCGATTTTTCCCGGTTAAATAAAAATCCTGGTTATTTCTCGGTTTCCCCGGTTAGTAGACACCCTGAATAGGTACAATTCTTTTGAATTCCAAAAAGTTATAAGTATTTACAATATTATGGAATTAAAAAGAATAAAATAGGAAATTCTTTTGAATTCCAAAAGCAAACAATAATAACAAACAAAAATAAAACAATATTATGGAATTAAAAAGAATACAATAGGAACAATTCTTTTGAATTCCAAAATACTGAAGTAAGTTTAAATATAATGTTAAATTCAATCTCTGTAGTGTAGCTTCACTAGCTTATTGGTTATAACTCGAGTTCAATTCTTCAAACAATTAAATTTCTTTCTGCTTAAATTATTAAATTGGAATTGAAAGGAATTAAATTAAGTTTATTTTCTAGTCCTCCACTGGGTACAACAGAATTTGGACAGAAATGGAATTCATAAAAATTAAAAAATTGAATATCTTTTAATTCCTATCTTCTTACTGGAGTTGTAGTCATCCAAAGTTAGAAGAGACAAAAACCACATTTTGAAAAAAACTAGTTTAAAGTTCGAGTCAACCATAAGCTCCCATGCTAATGAAAATTGAAAAATATTACATGATTTTAATTAACAATAAGTCAAAGTTATAATAAGGACATAATTCGATGTGCAATACTCTGTATGTACTAGGTTTTTTAACAATAAAAAATTCAAAAACTATATACATCTCTACGAATTTTGAAAATGATACATTTATTATCGGTGGATAATTTTTTGTATCACGTGACCACTGAGTCATTTTCTACGTTACATATTGCAAAGTATTAACGTGGAGCAGAACAATGATTTATTTTTACATAACGTGGATGTTTTAAGTTCTCGAATGAATCGAATCTTTGCGATTTAAAAATAGTTTTAGGTATTTTAGAAGAAAAGTGTCTAAAACTGAAAAATTCATTCTTTGGGTAATTAGACAAAGCAGACTAAAAATTATTATTTTATACGTAAATTTGTGACCTAATAAGTGAAAAATGTTCCGGTTCAAAATTTTAACATTTCACTTTCGATCATTGTATTTTATTTTTATTATAAATTTTTTTTATAAAATGTTATTTTATTTTTCTATGATTTCTTCTTTTAAGTGCTTCAGAATATCTGGTAAGAAGTTCCTATAAAGCTGAATTAAAAAAAAACCTTATCTTATAAACAAAAGACATTTATTGTCTAATTACCCCAACTTTGTGGTTGGTAATCAATCTTAAACAGTTCTAACTCAGAAAACAATTTTGAACTCGATAAAAATAACAAAAAACTTTCAGAAGAATGTTTACAACACTTACATAAGGGTTTAGCAAAAATTGCATAAAATCCTGAATTGTTGTTAAGCAAAAAATAAAAAAAATGCCATTTCTCTCAAACAATTATCCCGGATGACGTTAATTAAAATTCAAGAGATATTTCAAATATATTTCAAATAAGGCAGGCAGATAGGCTTCAAATTTCAAATGTAATTGATTTAATTATTCTTTATGAAAAATTAGAATTCACATGTTTTGCGAATTTTGAAAAAAAATAATTTTTAACAGAGTTATGAGTATTTCAATTTCCAAATTCCAAAAATTGAAAACACGTTTGAAAAATTTGATTTGTGTAAGATTTTTTTTCCTATAATCAAGATAATTTTTTTCTACTGTTTCTTAAGTCTTCTTTAAAAATTCGTTTGAAACTTAAAACAATCTTTAAAATTAACAAAATGGTGGCTAATCTTTGCAAAATGGAGTCGTTTTTCTAAAAAATACCATCTACCAGTATAACTTTTTACCAAAAATTTTTGTTAATATGAAAAAAATTGTCAAAAATTTCAAGCGGGTTTTTTTACAGAACAATTCCTATTAAGAATCTAAGTACATATATTTAAGTAAAAAGCTTCTAGATTTCTTTATAAATGTATTCTATTTAAAGGCATGTGATGGAAAACGACGTAGGTGGTCACGTGACCCATAAGGCATAAGGTAAAAATTTTCTTCCGTTTTATTCTTAAAATAATAAACATATCGTTATGAAAATTGGCATAAGTTCATAAAATAGCAGTATGGGCTGTTTGGTATGAAATTATTAATAATTTTGTTTAAAATTTTATAAAATCCCGAAAAATTAAGTAAGCATAGCACGTGGTTTTATAAAAATAACTTTTTAACAAAATTATTAATTCATACCAGAGAGCCCATTTTGATATTTTATGTTTTTATACCAATTTTTATAACAATATGTTTATTATTTTAAGAGTAAAGGTGCTTTTATACCTCTCCGACTGTGGGAGAGAACAAAGGCCGTGAAAAATCTGAAAATCTGATTGGCTCTCCCAAAAATTCCAATTTTCAGATTTTTCACGGCCTTTGTTCTCTCTTAAAGTCGGAGAGGTATATAAGCACCTTAAATCGGCGAAAAAATATTGCCTTTGGGTCACGTAACCACCCATGTCATTTTCTATCACATGCCCTTAAGAAAATTTTTACCTAATGCAATGGAAGTATGTAAACTTTAACTGTCCTAATCGTATACAATACTGGGTTGATTTTTAAAATGTTTATTATTTTAAAAATTTCCTGTTTGTCTCTGATATTTTTCACTATGATTTGAAAAATTGTAATTTTTTTGATGATCGTTAATTCAGAAAGAGTATGTACGATTCTTTGCTCTTGAAAAAAATTGAAATTTGAATCTTTTACTTTTCCGCTTGGCATCTTTTAATATTGTTCTTTTAAAATAAATATTCCTTATTTAGGAAGCAGAAATGTTCACGAAAAGAACATAAGCTTTCTCTTTCTATCCTCTTTCTATAAATTAATATGTTCATATGTATTGTGTTTCTTGCTTTCTTCCCTAAATAATAAATTTAGTTTCCATTATTATCGTTTGATTTCAATAGGAAAAGTAACACACATCTTGCATAAATTCCCCTTGCATTGTGATTTTTTTAATTGACATAATTTTAATAGGGGAGACCGAGGTGAGTTGTAACGGAGATGAGTTGTAACAGTGTCGATTTCTCATAACCTATAACTTTTTTAAAATTTTAAAAATAGTGAATTTATTACTTTTTCGATGCGTTATTATATGCAAATTCAATCGTCGGGCTAAAAAAATTGTTTCTCATATATTTCACGCGTGTAAAAAAAAATGATCAAAAGTAGGTTTTTAGACGATTTTTTACCACCTGATTATTCGGCACAAGTTAAATAAATTTTATTCTAATATTGCTTTAATTAATGTTAGATATTCAGGTTTAATGGTATGATATTGTTTTTTCACTTTAGTTTAATAATTGAAGATTTTTTCTTAACAGACACGTTTTTGCACACCTAGGTGAATTGTAACACATGGAGTTGTTTTACAAATTGTCATTGTTTTCATAGACCCTTATTATTTTTTATTTCTTTTATTTTTGATTTGTATTCTGTAAAGAACTAGCTATTCTATGCTGTTGGATTCATAGAGATAGGACTATTTTTGGCTGAGTAATAGGCAAAAATGTAAAAATCGTTTCAACTATCCTCGATCTCCCCTACTTAATAGTGTCGTTAATATTGCTTTTTCTTCTTTATTAGAAATTGACAGTTTCGCGTATCACCTATTTTACAAAAATACTGATGAGAATGAATAGAATAATTAATAGAAATGAATATAAATAATGAAGATAATGTAAGAATAATAAAGATAATTTAAGAATAAAGATATTATAAGAATAATAAAGATAATATAAGAATAATAAAGATAATATAAGAATAATAAAGATAATATAAGAATAATAAATAGAAATGAAAAGAATAAATAGAAACTAATAGAATAATTAATAGAAATGAATAAAATTGGTTTAGTAGATTTTGACTAAAATTATTGGTAAAAAAATATTCTGTAAAGAGGAATCAAATTAAAAGATCAAAGAAAATTGTTGAAAGAACAAACCTTTCCTGAGGGTCCGTCAACGGTTTTTTGGGTAGCGGTTGTGGCGTGAACGGTGGTCATGAGACCTTCGACAATTTCGAAGTTGTCGTGGATGACTTTAGCGAGAGGAGCCAAGCAATTGGTTGTGCAGGATGCGTTGGAGACGACCTTGGCAGATGGATCATAAGCATCGAGATTAACACCTACAACGTACATGGGTGCATCAGCAGAAGGAGCAGAGATGACGACCTTCTTAGCACCTCCTTTCAAGTGAGCCTATACAATTAATTAACAAAACAATTAGATTCATTAAATCGATTTTAAAAGAATATTTTTATTTCACTCTCAGTCAAAAGTAAAAAATTCTCTTTTTCTTACGGAAGCTTTATCAATGGTGGTAAAGACACCGGTGGATTCTACGACATATTCAGCACCAGCTGAGCCCCAAGGAATGGCTGTTGGGTCCCGTTCACTGAAGATCTTGATTTTGTTGCCGTTGACGACCAAACAACCATCTTCGGCCTTGACTTCTCCCTTGAATTTACCATGCGTGGAGTCATATTTGAACATGTAGACCATGTAGTCTAGTCCGATGAAGGGGTCATTGATGGCAACGACCTGAAAAAAACGTTTACAAATTTAATTAATGTTGAAATACGACCAAAAAGGGCACAGAACAAAATTAAAGTCAAACAACCAACTTTAACCTTTCGAAGTAGTACAAATTTATATTAATTTTGTTAATATAAATCACATGTGTAAATAAATACGAATTATTAAAAACTATTATTAAACTGATAATTTAAAAACACATAATAAATTTAAATAATTACCTGTCCACCTCTTTCGAGGGAAGCCCTCAAAACCAAACGACCAATACGGCCGAATCCGTTGATTCCAATTTTACTCATTTTGTTAGTGAATCTGAAAAAAGAACTTGTTAGTAAATAGTTGTTTAGCCATTTAAAATATTAATCTAAGACCTCCGAAGATTATAAAATTCTGATAATTTGTGCAATGATAGTGATTATAATTATAACAAGGCCACACAGATTCCGGACTCTAGAATTTAAAATCCAGTATCTGTGGATTTTCTGATACATTATCAGTATTGGGTAAGTTGCCTTTTTTATGAAGAATAAAATCATGAAAATAACATTATTGTTTTAAAAAAAAATCGTGTTCCATTTCCTTGTCTATCTCTTTGTTGATAAAAAAATCAGACCCGATTTAAAAAAATACCGAATATGAAATTACTGTAAATTTGAATCAATTTTTCGAAAAGTGTCAATACGCAAAAAATCTACTTTCTATTCGTATTAGATAATAAATTTTCGATTGAAATGGTGGTACACTTGTGAATAATCAATAATCGAATAAGCACCCGACTCAAGGACAAAGTGATATTCATAAACTCTGTGCATAAGATCTTCATAAATAATTATAAATAATTACAAACGTCAAACAATAAAAAGCAGTTGATTTACAAGATTGGTTATAATACTGAGAATAAAATTCCTAAATTCACCAAAATAGGCATAAATTGAATAAGTAGACGAAAGTTAAAGCAAGCTTAGGCTTAGGTTCAAAAATAAATAATTTATCTGATTTTGAAGGTCGTAGAAGGTCACAGCCAACAGCCAACCCCCCACAGTGACCCTGAAATAGCTCTGGCCTTATTCCTTTCAAGGTGAAACTAAATAGGACGATCGATATTTCCGCTTGAATTTTAAAGAAATTGAAGAATTTTCAGTCACATTTTTAGTTGAATTTTTGAGTTTTTACATACCTAATGGGATTCTTTTACGAAAAGAAAAAATTATGAAAAAGAATAGTTAACAACAATTTCATCATGATAAATTACATCATATGAAAAAAAAATTACATCCAATTTTTATGTGCGTAAGCCACGAAATACCTTTATTTAAAAAAAAAATGTTTATTAAAAGGCGCGGTATAACGGTTTGAAAATTTAAATCTCAAGGTTATACAAGAGTCCTAATAAATTTCTTCAGTTATTGATTTTTCCTTTATTCTGGGAATAATGCATAAAAGACGAAAGTTCTCATTCGAATAAAAATCAAATACCAGTTTCTCGAAAATTGACCACATCACGTGACATTAAAATAAACCGAGTCAAGAATTCGGTTAAATCGGTTGCCAAGCGAGAACAATGTCGGATATGTCAAGTGCACAGAAAAAGATAACTGCCAAATAAAAATAGTGTAGTCATAATTCGCGTTGTATAACATGTGAGAAGTAATTTAATAATAGAGAAGATTATTTAATACGTGTCAAATTGACGAAACAAAAAAAAAGTCGTTGAAAAAAAATGGAAGATAGGAGACTAGGAGCACGTAACAATTTCGACAAAAGTTCGGAAGCGGATAGAATAGTTTTCTAAATTCCAGGAAGTATTGAGTCATCGGATGCATCTGATTTACTGCAGTTGAGAATTATTGACGTCATAAATGACAGATATACGGCATTGCATAAAAAAAATTACGTGTACTTAGAAGAAACGAATCACACCCGTTGGAATGAAATAAGAAAATTTTGTTAGAAGTGAATTATGCGAAGCAGGAAATGCGGTTTTTTGAGAAGTTAAATTTGTGAATTTGATGATAGCGGTGATTGTAAACCGAAGACTATTTTTGGAAATAAATGATTTTGAGGAATTTAGTACTTACAGAGAAAAAGAACTGTGCACTATGATAACCACAGGAGCAGTGTCATTTGAAGGGCAGAAAACGGTAATATAACAAGCGACGAACTTGTGCGAATGCGCGCAAGGCGCTAGTTATGATTGGTTCCTAGAATATGACACGTGACGAAAAATTATCGACGCTTCTTTTGCCGGCGTTTTTTAAACGAAGGAAATGAAAGTGGTTTACTGTATATATAGGATAAACACAGATGAATAAATTGAAATGTTGAATAACATTTAAAAATATAAAAATATATATAACATTTAAAACATAAAAAAAAATAATTGAAGTTGAAATAGAAGAAAAGCACGATTGAAGCTAAAATAAATTGTTAAAAAGAGACTTCTGGTGATAATGATTGAAAATTACAAGTTAAAGTAATTCCTTGATCTTGACGACATTACATTTATTTGACTTTTTTGCATCTTTTGTAGAAATGATGAATTTTGAGAGCCCCTTATAAAAAAGCGTGGATTTTAATTGTTTTCAATGTGGTTTTACTCAAAATATTTTGATATTTTACCAAATTATATACAGGCGGTCAAAATATGATTTGAACCCGATCGATTTATTCGAACTAAATTTTTATCTCATTTAAAACTTTTTAAAAAATTACCTTTTCTATATTTTTTATTTTTATAAAAAGTTAAAATGTAAGTTTTTTATTCTTTTGCACTTGAAAAACACATCGATTGATCGTTTAATGAACCTTCTAGCTCAATCTTTTCCAAAGTTAATAACTTTTAAACATTGAAAATATTTGAAAAAAGTTTTGATACATCTTTGGTATTTTTCAAAAAAGTTAAAATGTTAATATTTTACCTTTTTGTGCTTCAGAAACGCATCGATGGACCGTTTAACGAACCTTCCAGTTCAATAGAATCGAAAGTTATTAACTTTTTTAAGAAACACAAATTTTGAAAAACACGATTTTTTAAAGTTTTGTTTTTAATTTTAGTGTGAAATTTATTATTTTCTGAATGGTTTAGAGTCGCCTTAAAAATGCATCTCTTAAGCTATTATCAAACATTTTGTATTATTATTTAAAAATTTTAAAACACGATTTTTTAAAGTTTTGTTTTTAATTTTAGTGTATTTATATATTCTACTTTAATTCTTTATTTCTATTCTATTTGAATTCCATTTCTTTTCTATTTTATTTCTATTCTATTTTTATTATATTTTTATTCTATTTCTATTCTATTTCTATTCTATTTCTATTCTACTTCTTTTCTCTTTCTATTCTCTTTCTATTCTATTTCTATTCTATTTCTATTCTATTTCTATTCTATTTCTATTCTATTTCTATTCTCTTTCTATTCTATTTCTATTCTATTTCCATTCTATTTCTATTCTATTTCTATTCTATTTCCATTCTATGTCTATTCTATTTCTATTCTATTTCTATTCTATTTCTATTCGCCATTTATCAAGTAGATTACATTTTGTTTTATCTTTTATAATTAGAAAGAAGTCGTGAGCACTCGGGCGTGCTTATAATATTATTGCAATAATATAATCCATATTATAAGCTAATTATATTATATATCATAAGCTATATATAATATATAATTTAATGATGTTTAAAAAAAATACACTAAGATATAATTAGTTTTTTTTCATAAATTTTATTCAACTGGAAAAGATTCATATAAATGTGATGATGATTTAATTAAATTTACATCTGCTTTTTTTTAATTTTACAAGTCCCGCTATATATAATATTCAACTTTTCAATATCGACGAATTTGGGAAACTCACAATCAGTACTTTCAGCAGATGATTATTTTTTTGAAGACGAAAAGAGAACCATTTTAAAAAAATCATTCTTTATTTACTACGTATGTCAGAATTAATAACATATAGGAAATGAAGAAATTATAATTTGTACAATTAATTATCTATTCCTGGATGGAAACATTACTGGGAGATTTATTACTGGGAGATTTTCCCTTTTCGGATTCAATTTTATACATATATTGAAGCAAATCAATGACTCGATGAGCGTAACCGTACTCATTATCATACCTGAAAAAAGTAAAATGATGGGTGAATTTCTTCTTCGGTTGATTCATTTGTAAAAATGCTTCTTTGTGTAATATTTTAAATCTAAAAGTAACAGAAAGGAAGTATGAAATAAATTACCATGCGACTACTTTCATGAAATTATTCGTTTGTGGAATGCCAGCTTTTGCATCAAATATGCAAGAATAAGGAGAATGGTTGAAATCTGATGAAACACAGTCTTCTTCGACGTAAGCGAGGATGTTTTTCATGTCTCCTTCTGAGGCAGCCTTCATACACTTCTTTACATCCTCATAAGTAGCTTCTTCACACAGCCTTCAAAAAATTACAGAAAATTGTTTGTATTAATAACATCTTTACATTACAATGGAAAATTACTTTAAAACATGCGATATCAAGAGGAAATTCATCTCAAACCGAATCATCTCAATCCGAGAAAATTTGATTCACTTTGAGAGGATTACTCTCCAAATCTGAATTAGTCACTTTTGGACGTTTTGACTAATTGAAATAGGACCGAATCGTTTATAAAATGAATTAGTAACCGTTTTGACTTATTTTTAGCCAATAGTGACTAATTCTCAGTAGAAATCTACAAATTCGTTTTGTAGCCCTTTAGAATTGAATTAGTAAACTCTACAAAATGAATTTGTAGGTTTTTAATGAGAATTAGTCTAAGAAATTAAAATTAGTCTATACTAAAAATTAGTCAAAACGGTTACTAATTCATTTAATAAACGATTCGGTGCTATTCAATATTAGTCAAAAGTGACTAATTCAGATTTAGAGAATACTCCTCTCAAATTAAAGGAATTCCATTCAGTCTCTTCAGGAATTTTGATTTGGCACTGTATTTCAATTTTAGAGGATGTACTGAAACTGAGATGATTATATTTCTGTGTACGATGCTTAAAACTGTACGTACTTACAATGTTAGACCTAATGAAATAAAATGATCATTGTTTACAATAATTGTAAACAAGTACTATTATTGAAGATTTTATAAAAGGATCATTATCATTTTCGTTGGTCCCGAGAATAGTAAGACTCCAGCTGTGCCACGGAATTGGAATATCGAAAATTCTACATTTTCCCCCTATGTTATATAGAATCCAGCCCCTCAATTTTATATATATTGATTTCTTACTTGAAGGTTATATCACAAAGTGAAACATTAGCCACAGGAACTCTAAAAGCCAAAGCTGTTACTTTTTCTCTCAACTCGGGAATTACTTTAGCGACACATTTGGCAGCTCCAGTTGAAGTTGGAATAATGTTTTGCAAACATCCTCGTCCGTCTCTCCATTTCTACATTTTAATTTACAATGTATTTTACGAACGCTTTCTTTACTAGAATATTGTTAATTTTTAAAGGACAGATGAAACAACTTTCTTTGGATGATATGGATTATTTCATGATATAATTTATTTCATGATATGAATACTGTTCCATCTACTTTTACTATAGTTAATGGAATTCTGATAAAAAGAAATTCCGGAGAAAGTCATTTGGCTAATACGTTATTTAAAAAGTGATTTAAAAAAGTCATTTCCACAAATTAATACAAGAACTTAAAATATTTTTGGAATAAGAAACATTTTTTTCGAAAATGATGTTGAATTAATACTTTACGAGGGTCAAACAACTACAAAATTTGGCATATCTGTACCTACTTCAATAATTCAGATAATTCTAGGTAATTCAAGATAATCCAAGATAATCCAAGATAATTGAAGATAATCCAAGATAAAGTGGATGTAGTCTGACTGTTGAAACTTGCTAGGGCGAGTACGATACTGGGTTATATACCAAAATCTTGGAGCATGTACCAAAAGGGGGAAGATATGTATACTATGTAGAGTGAATCGCTCTATACAGAAATAGGCTTGATCAGAGCAGTACACTAAATTAATTGATAAATAGCTTGAAGACAAGGATTTTGCTATAGGAGTCTTTATGGACATTGAGGGGGCCTTCAAATTCACCTCTTATAGGAGGTAATATAGAGGGCTACATAATAAGGAGGTTCATCAGTTTTCTGAAACAATCGTTGACTTGACCTGCCATATGCTGGGTACACAGAAAAAAAAAAGTGTTCGACTTGATGCGTTGTAACGGACTTTTTCAGAAGGATTCCAATTAAACGAACGATATTGACAACAATAAATTTTGAGTTCTAAATTTATAAATAAACAAATGGACTGTTAT
>WNHD01004646.1:0-10998 GCA_011057455.1 Ganaspis sp. Gsp50 | reverse complement strand
CACTTCCTTTTGTCAAAAACGAAAATAATCAACAAAAATGCACTTGTAGTTAAAATTCAAGAATTAAATGTGGCGGAATTGTCACTTCCTTTGTTCAAAAACCGGCGGAATAATAGTCAAATGAATCGTAAAATTCGCACGAACAATTTCACACACAAGAAAAAGGTGCCGGATTATTTCTCACCCCGTTTTAAAGAGATTATCGTCAAGTCACTGAAATTGACAATTAAGACGGGGAAAAAATGATGACAACTGATAGGATCTGTACTTACAGTATCGGTGGTCTTTACACTGAAAAACTTGAGGTGCTCCGGTTCACCACCGAGTTGAGAAAAACCGGAAAGTTCCGTGTATTTTCGAAAGAGACACACAAGTATGGGACAACAGAAAAATGGAGGAAAGAATGAGACGAGGGACGGTGACCAAAAAGGGAATTAAAATTATTTTTAACGAAAGATAAAAAAAGAGGAAATTAAAAAAAAGAGAAGTAGGTAGGGAGGAGAGAAAGGAATAGTATTTCTCGAGGACGGGAAGAGCAGTCCTTCTCGTCGGGCGTCCGCTGCCGCACTGATCCGAAAACATTCCGGATGGGGTCTAATATCTACTGATTTTCGAAAATAAGGGGAAAGGGATAGATTACCTGTTAAAATGGGGGAACGAAGCATGTGAAGAAGACGAGAAAAAAAATAACGACAATCTGCCCTGCAGTGTTACAAATCAGTTACATAACTGTTACAGAATAATTTGTAACACGTTTTGAAACTGGATGGGAACAGCTGAAAATTTGGCAAAATGTATTTTTCCGACAGATAATATGTTACAGGATATCATTACTGTTGTAAATGTAACAGTTTCAAAACTGTTATAATTAAAAAAAAATTATTTTTAATTAATTATAGTTTTTATAATTTAGAACTGTTATGTAACATGCATTACAACCACTGTTTATATTTATTATATTTTTATTTGCAATTGATTTAATTTTATTTATTTAATTATTTGTCTTTATTTATTTGCATTTGTTTATTTGCATTTGTTTCTTTGCATTTATTTATTTACATTTATTTACTGTTGTTTATTTATTCGCATTTGTTTATTTGCATTTATTGATTTGCATTTATTTATTTACATTTATTTATTGTTATTTATTTATTCGCATTTATTTATTTGCGTTTATTTATTTGCATTTATTTATTTGCATTTATTTATTTACATTTATTTATTGTTGTTTATTTATTCGCATTTGTCTATTTACATTTATTGATTTGCATTTATTTATTTACATTTATTTATTGTTGTTTACTTATTCGCATTTATTTATTTGCATTTATTTATTTGCATTTGTTTAGTTGCATTTATTTATTTGCATATATTTATTTGCATTTTTGTATTTGTATTTGTTTATTTGCATTTATTTATTTGCATTTATTTATTTACATTTAGTATTGTTGCTTATTTTTTCACATTTATAATCTGTATTTATGAATTTTTGTTTACTAATTTTTATTTATTTATTTTTATTTATTTACTGTTATTCAATTTTAATTTTTCTATTATTTTCTATTTAATTACTACATTTATTTATTTACTACTTTAACTAATTTTTTAATTATCTACTATTTTTACTCAGTTTTATTTATTTACTCATTTTTTATTCATTTACTTACATTTTGATTTTCGTTTCTCATCTGTTTTCTTTAATATTTATGATTCATATATTATTATCTCTTCATTTATTATTTATTGTATTATTTACTTTTATTTATGTTTTTTATTAACTTTATGTATTAACTACGTAATAATTTTTATTTATTCATTTATTATTTTTAATGCCTTCAAAGATCTTACTTGATGTTGCAATTTCAACATTTTAAAGGATAATTTATAATTTAAAAAATGTTCACTTGAAGGGATTCGAACGCGCAAACTTGTCCGCGACAACTCAACGCGCTAACCATTGTGATACCGTCGCTCGTTTGTACACTCTTAACATATTTCAAAGTACAAGACATGAACTTTCACTTTAATTAAAAAGCGAATATTCACTCGGAAGTAAAATATCTAAAAATAAGAGATGAGTAAAATTCCACTCATTCTGGGTTGATTTTTCACTCTATAATCAAAAAATAACTCTCTCTCCAATGCTGGAGTGATAATTTACTCTAATTTTGGAGTGAAAATTAACTCTAAGCGAAAAGTTAACTCGCATCCTAATTTAGGAATGGATTTTCACTCGAAAGTAAAAAATGGAAGAAATAAAAGTATGATAGGAGTGAAATTTCACTCTTTTGGAGTTGACTTTTCACTCCTGAGTGAATCAAAATTTAAGAAAAAATGTTTTTCTTTTTTTAAAGTTTACTTTAAAGAATTTAGAGAAGGGTTTGTTTTCTTATCACGTGCATACGAATAAGTTTAAATTAAACGGAATCATATATGTTTATGTTTCTTCTCTCCCCCTCCCACTACTTTCTCTAGACCACCCCGGGCCCAAATATGTCAACGTAATCCTCCATGGATGATATTCTATCTTTAAAATTACCATTTTCGTTTTTAAAGAAAGTCATTACCGTTTAAAAATTTATCCTCGGAATCTTATACATAATTTTTATAGGGAATCTTTTTTTTCAATAGACGAACCTCAGTAAAAATTAGGGGGAAATATTTCAGGAGATTAAAAGTGGTCACAAGATTGATAGGATGATTTTCTTAAATTTCGAGAGACGGAGAATTTTAACTGTATATTTTATTTGTATTTTCATTATTATTATTATTAATGCAGGTTACATTCATATGTAATTTTTAAAATATTTATGATATTATTTTTTTTAAATTTTACCCTTTTCATTTTATTTTCAATTTTTCATTCTTGCTATTACAAGAATGAAAAATTGAAATTTTGTTTTACGTTTTTTCCTGATTTTACTTTATTTTATGTCTTCTCTTTCGTTTCTTTCGTGTTCTTTTTTGCTGTAATTTTTTTTTGCTTTATGCTTTCATTTTTGTTTTCTTTTTTTTTTGCTATTTGTTTCTACAATTTTTGCCTTAATGTTAATTATACTTTTTTCACGTTTTTTCCTTTTTGCTTTAGTCTTTGTTCTTTTTGTGTGAATCTTTGCCTTCTTGTTTATTTTCTTTATTGTATTTATTTTTGTTTTCCTTTTTGTTTTCCTTTTTGTTTTCCTTTTTGTTTTCCTGTTTGTTTTCCTGTTTGTTTTCCTTTTTGTTTTCTTTTATGTTTTTCTTCCTTTTTACATTATTCTTTGTTTTTTTCTTTTTATTTATGCTCTCTTCTTTTTCCTTTACTTATTCTTTTTGTATTTATTTTCTGCTTTCTTTTTCATTTTCATTTTTTTTTGCTTTAATTCTTCTTTTATATTTTGTTTTGTTTTCATTTCTTCTATTTTAAAAATTGTAATTACAATTTTAGCTTTATTACAATTGTGTTTTTTTTTGTTTAAAATTTTGTTTTTAATTTTATTTTACTTTCATCTCAATTATAATTTAATTAATTTCTTTAGTCCATTTAATTATTAATTTTTAAAAACAAATTATTGCTTTTTATTCGAACTATGGTACAATTATTTAATTGACACTAAATTGATATTTAAATAGCGTTGAAAATTCAAAATTGTATTTGTTTCAACTATTTAAAATTTACTGTAAATAAATCAAATAACAAATATTGAAATTAACTTTTCCTTGAAAACAAACAACAGCTCCTACAGTCGCAGAAAATCTTGACAATATTTTTCCCATTATAGCAAATTTTCAGTTCTAATCGAATTATCAAAATTAAAATTATGTGATTTGCAAAATATTAAAAATTAATTTTCTTGTTAATAATAATATACAAACAATTGTACTATTATTATTATTATTATTATTATTATTTTATTATTATTACTATTTTATTATTATTATTATTTTATTATTATTATTTTATTTATTTTATTATTATTTTATTTTTATTATATTATTATTTTATTAGTAGTTTATTTTTTTGCGCAAATATTGCTTTTTCTTTCGTTTTCAAAGCGGGAAAAAATTTCTATTCTCATTCAAATTCTTCAAGTGCAATTTTTTTTGAATAATTTTTTTTGTCACCTATCATTGGCACTGATCTCCAAGAAAACTGTTCTAGCTTATGAAACTGCATCTTTTGCTTACATCATCGGGATATTATTCACACTGAAGTTTATTTTTCCAAAAATTATAATACATTATAACAGACCTCGCTTCTAAATTTTTTATTATAGAAACAGCTATATTTAAATAAGCAACCAATTATGAGAATCATTATCAGCAGGATTTTCCATTTAAAAAATGCGACTAACTGTTGTCGAGAAAAATATTAGTCAATATTTTCCCAGAAAATTTGTTTGAACATTAGTAAATAAACAAAAAAAGACAAAACATGATGACCATAAAACGGTTCTCTTATCTTGATCATCGATAATCTTCAAGTCATTAACGTGAATTTAAAATCCAATAAGAACGAGAAATTCTGGAAAAGAGAAGAAAGTTGACGCGAGAGAAAGAAGATGAAGATTGAGAAGAAAAATTTTTTTTTAATGAAAAAAGTGAAGAGGGATAAAAAAATGAGAGAAATAAAAAAAAACATTAAAAAATAATATTCGATTACACAGTTACATAAGAAAACGGGTAAGTCATAAATTGTCTGACGATAAAATTGATTCCCTAGTCACTTCCCTTCTGGTACAGTAAGTGACGAAAATATTTACAAGAATCGGACATTATTATTTTTTATTTTCTAACACTATTTTTCAGCAGAAAATTTTATAACATTTACTTTTAGAATTTTTCTACATTTTTTGTATTATTTTTTGTATATTTTCTATCACATTTTTTACACTGTTATTTTAATATTTTGTAATTTTATTTTATTTTATTTATCAATAAATATAATGTAATATTTATTCTATTTTTTGCAATGATATTCACTTTCTTATAATTTTGTGTTTTTAAGAATTTTGTATTCATTTATTAAATTATTTTTTTTACTTTGTTATTTTTGTACATTTTTATTTTGTTATTTTTCTTGTTACTTTTATTTTTAACTTTTTTGCATTGTTATTTTTCATTTATTCATGTATTTATTTACAAACAATTTTTTTTTTACTTTGTTATTATTTTACTTTTTTACATTGTTCTTTTTTTACATTTTTACTTTGTTCTTTTTTTACATTTTTATTTTGTTATTTTTTTTACTATTTTACTTAGTTATTTTTTTATCTTTTTAATTTGTTATTTTTTGTTATTTTTATTTGTTATTTTTTTACTTTCTTGCTATTACTTTTTACCGTTTCAATTCTTTTATTTGTTTACTTATTATTTTTTCCACATTCTTTGATTTTACATTTTTATTCTGTTGTGATCCATTTTTCAATTCCATTTAAATCTATATTTGGAAATTCATTTCAATTGTAGGTATAATATTATTCAGTATACTGATTTTATCCATTTACATTTTATTTTCATTCTGTTTCAATTTAAAATTTTATTTTGAATCTATTTTGAGTCTAGTTTTATAGTGGATTTATTTTTGGCTTAATTTTATGCGTCTTTGTTGAATTTTAATTTTTCCCACATTTTGTCTGAATTAAAAATTGTTTAATTCACATTCGTTTGTTTATTTGGCGAAAAATTATTTAACCATTTCTTAATCCTTTATATTTATTATTATTGTTGTTTAATTAAGAATACTTAGAAATAAGAAATAATAATTAAGAATTACTGATCATTTTTATTATTGGTAATTCAAATTAATAATTTAATTTGATAATAATTTAATTTGAATTTTAAAATTTAATTTGAATAATAGTAATTAAATTATTAATAATAAAATTATTAGTAATTCAATTACCGATAAATTAATTATCAATAATCGAATTGTTAGCAATTGCATTACTGATAACTAGATTATCAATTATAAAATTAATAAAAATGTAATTATCAATCAATAAATTAATAATAATATAATTATCAATCAATAAATTAATAATAATATAATTATCAATGACTAAATTAATAATAATTTAATCACCAGAAGTTTAATCGAAATAAAAGTAAAAAAGAAATAAATTATAAATAATTTTACTGTCCTTTTCTTTATTATCTTCACTTCTTTATTTGCTCTATTTACCCCGGGATTTTGTTCTATTTTAATAACTTTTTCATTTTACATTCAATTCCTTTCATATTATTCCCAACTTGATCCACTTTTCAAATTATTCATTTTATTTTGTTCGACATTTTAAAATTCCCAATTAATTATTTTTTAAGCGTCAAATGGAGCGAATTATTTACTTTCCTCAATACGAAATTAGAAGGAAAAAGAAAAAAGAAGAAAAAGTTTATTAGTATCTTTGACCATGAAATCTCATGTACAATACACACGTGTCGCTTATCAAAGCAGTTAAATAATTTACAATTATAATTAACAAACTAGACTGTTTGTCATTAATAAATAGATTCTTTTTAAAATCTCTTTTCAATTCAATTAAAAAGCCATAACCTTGACTAAATCAAATATTTTCCTCAATTTGAATTTCGCGGCAAAATCCACTCTTTCAATAAAATCTATTATCATTCCCCCCGCTTCTATTATCTACTATTATTATACCAAGAATCCCCCCAACTATTGTCCAATTAACTTAAAATCCATAAAACATTTCCATTCAATGCTTCTTTGTTGAACAAACAAGGAAAATAAACAGTTGACTGTTGGGGAACGCGAGAGGCGCGAAATTTAAATTTGAAAAGCGGGCACAATTGGACTTTCTCAAAGAATTCTTGTAAATGGTGAAATTCTTTTTTCAATTAAAGTAAAAACAATAAGAAGAGAATAGTAAAGAAGCTGAAAGCGAGAGAAAAAGAAATCTCGACTTGCCAGACTGCAGGGAATGTAGAATGGAGCGAAACGAGTTAGTCTGGGCCGAAATGGAATGCGATAGAATAGGATAGAAGGAGCTTAGGAGAGACTGTAAAATGTGGCATGTACAAGGGGCACGTAAAATGAGTCGTCGATTGAAACTAGTTTCAATTCGTCGCAAAATAAATTTGCCGACCACCCAGAGACGATCATCATCAGCCCCAGGCAGTCTCGCCTACAATCTTTCTCTCTCTCTCTCTCTCTCTCTCTTCAATGCAAAACTCACCCCCTCCCGCTGATCCCCCACCAAATCCACCCGCCCTCTTGTTACCATAAACTAAGTTACAAGCCTCTCATTTCATACTCTCCTCTCTTTTCCCGAGATTTATTCAATCATAAATTAGATTCACTTTTGCTATTCCTTCAGATATCCCGAGTGTTTATTTTATTTTCTAAGACATGCAACTTTCTTTTTTAAAGTCCAGTTGACGAAAATATGCCAAATAAAAGTAAATAAGATGACAAAAATAACCTGAAATGTGAATGTGACAAAATAAGAAATAAAATATACAATGAAAACAATTTCAATAATATGAAATCATTGAATTTTTATTACCTTAGAGGAATTCATGGTATTTTTATTTAACTCTTATCGGACAGTTTTCTTTTCTGTTTTCAGATCCATTTTTAATAGGTATCTACCAATGCATTAAATAAAATAGTCAATTAACAGAATCTACATTTAATAAAAATCAAATTTTTGTTAAAAAATATTTTCACTCAATTACTAATTAACTTATCGACTGTTGATTATTACCGACTGTTGGTTGTTACCGACTGCTGGTTATTACCGACTGCTGGTTATTACAGACTGCTGGCTATTATCGACTGTTGGTTAATACCGACGTTCGGTTATCATCGACTGCTGCTTATAAGTACTGTTCTAATTACCGACTGTTGATAATTTCACACTTTTGGTTATTATCGACTGTTGCTAATAACGACTATTGTTATCACCGACCGTTGGTAATTACCGACTTTTGGTCCATACAAACTTTTGTATCAATTTTGGGTTATTATCGACGCTTTGGTCATTACCACTCTTCGGTCATTATTGACTGTTATTATTATATACTGTAATTACCAAATTTTAGTTATTATCGACTGTTGGTTATTATCGTTTTTCGGTCATTATCGACTATTGTTAATAACAATTGTTGTTATTGCCGACAGTTGTTATTACCGAGCTGTTGGTAACTACCGACTGCTGGTTGTTACCGACTGCTGGTTATTACCGACTACTGGTTATTATCGACTGCTGGTTATTACCGACTACTGGTTATTACCGACTACTGGTTATTACCGACTACTGGTTATTATCGACTGTTGGACATTACCTACTGCTGGTTACAATCAACTATTGATTATTCTTAAGTTGCGATTATTATTGGCTATTGATTATTATCGACTTTTGATCATTATCGACTGTTGTTATCACCGACTGCTGGTTATTACCGACCGTTAGTTATTACCAATTGCTGGTCCTTATTAACTGTAGGAAATTACCGACATTTTTCTTGTCGCATATTGCAGGTAATTGCCAAGTTCAAATGGTTACCATCCACAGATAATTACTATAAGTAATTCAATTTACCCATTTTCAAGTTACCGATTTATTTGTTTGAAAATACTTATGCTTAAACTGAAAAAGAGATCACTTTGAAACTTTGGGATTCATCTTAGGAAATCTTGAATAGAGTCAATAATTATTAGAATTAATTAGTTTTCAATTTCTATAATGTAAAAAGTGTTTAGTTTAATTACTATAAATTTTCTTTCATAGCGCATTACATACTGAAATTCAGTTTTCAATTGTCTAAAAATGTCGACGATCTGATAAAATAAACCAAGTGTACTTTTATAATAATTCTAAACAATGATTTTTTTTTTTTGCTAATTGCGAAATTAGTTCTTTCGTTTTTGAATAATATTAAGAAATAAAAATAAATAAAAGTATAAAAAATATTTAGGAACAGCAAAATTTATGGTATTTATTTTAAAAGTAATACCGAAAAGCGTAATTCGTTAGCTAATAACAAAAAATGTATCTTATTAATTCAAAAAATCTATTTTTTTTTAATTAAAAAAATGGGTTTTTTTAATTTAAAAAATGGGTTTTTTTAATTAAAAAAGTGTGTTTTTTTAATTCGAAAAATGTAGTGTTTTCAATACAAAAAACATTTAGAAAAGTATCAAGGACAGGTTACATTCAATTTTTTTGATGATACAATGTAACAGATAATTAACATAATTTTTTAAATTGAGTATTATATATATATATATATACATTGATAGATTCCAAGCCAAATAGAAAACTCATTCAACAAAGGCGCTCAGGTGTCTCTATTTGGATAATTTTCCCTCTTTTCTGTTTTAAATACGACTCATCTTTTTTTGTAATTCAATTGAAATTCTTTCAAGTGTTGTGGCCTTTATGATTTTTCTGCATTTGATAAGACACGTCCTCCTCTCCTCGTTTTCAACAACTATCAAACATATCAAAGCTATTTTTAATTCTTTTTTTGTCTCCTTCATATTCGATAACCTAAGTTAATTGCGAGGAAAATGGAATTTAATTAACGAAGACTTTCAGATAATTCTTATCATTTTTCATTAATTTATCAATCAAGAAAATGGGAAGCTTATGCATCTTTTCCAAAAATCACGTAATATTTATAAAATACGTGTAATTTTGTACACTTCTTTAATTTTGTTGTTTTTGAATTTTGCAGTTTTCATACACTTCTTTTTTATAATTTATTTATGCATTATTCAAATTATTTTAGGATTTTAAAAAACAATGGATATAAAAAATGTTTTAAAAATGGGTATCCAAAAAAATACTATCGGAAAAAAATATTATTGAGAACAATATATTCGGATCATTACATTTTTTTAATTCTTCTACTTCATTAATTTTCTGATATCAATGTATGGCAATAAAAAATTTCAATAAAAATTTGGCAATTGGTTTTAAAACGAAATTATCAAAAGAAGTAGTTAGAAATTAATAATACGCAATATTCAACTCACAATTATTAAATTAAATGCTCAGGGATTATTAAAAAAACTGTATTAAAAAAATGTTTGAAAATTAAATTCAATTAAAATTTTCACTTCAATTCACACGCCAATTTGTTATCATTTTTATAAAAAATAAATGCATCGTTATTTCTTATTGTTAATTAATTCTTAATTATTGTTTATTTAATTTCTTTGACTGCAAGTTGCAAGCAGTGGGAAGTTTTGCAAAATCGTTTCCTGTCTATTAATTAGGTGAAAAGTCATTGTTTCATCTTTACTTGAAAACAAAAAATAACGAGATATAAACAGGTAGTATAACATTGCTGACTTGACAATAAAATGACCGATGAATGGCGAGATTTTCAATTATTTTCTTCAAAAGAAAAAAAGAGAAAGACTCACCGATTTTTCTTTTAGGAGAATCTTTCAGTCATTTAGGAATAAGCGATGGGCGAAAACAAAGGGTACGAGTTCCTTGATCATATCGAGATTTGGATCCAAGCTTCGTCCGAGTCCCTCGATCACTGCGATGCTCAGGATCACACTGCTAAATGATCCATCCTGCTTCACTTGGTAACGTACCATCGCCGAGAACAATTCTGCCACAACGGTACTCACCTTCACCTGCGCAAAAGTGCAATTTCATTCCTTGCAGCAAATTCACAAATTTAGACCATTTTCAATTGAGCAAATTTATTGCACGGAGTTAGAAAAGGATTTTTTCTTTTATCATTTAAACAAATATTTAAAAATTATGTTTAAAAAGTAAAAAGATAAAAATATAGGTTCATAACAAAATTCACTAGTAAAGGATAACTTAAAAGTATTCAAGACTCGATGGAAAATTTTGTTTATCCTTCTTCATCCTTCGTCTATTTTTCCTTTCTCCATTTTTCTCCTTCTCGCTCTCACACTCTCTCTTTTTGACCATTATACACCCAATTTTCTTTGTTTATTATTTATATTATATTCAATTATGTCCCTCTCTATTTTTTCCTCTCTATTTATTCTTTCATCATCAA